>ML794988.1:171349-195611 GCA_009831015.1 Picea engelmannii | reverse complement strand
CGCTAACATTTGGCTCCATGGGGGATAGAGTCGTCCCTGTGATGCTCTAAGAACACTTTTGTAGATTCAGTGCCTTGTTGTTGGGCTATGGAGTCATTTATTAAACTGAAAACAAAAACAAAAACAATATTTACAAGGCAAAAGAGCCGACTGCGGCTCACAAAAAGCATTTTTTTAAGAAATGCCCATTTACTGGGCCACTAAAAACTTCTTCGCCTTCCAGATCCTGCAACCTGTAAGTGTTGTTTGAAAATACTTCAAGGATCTTGAAAGGCCCCAACCAGAGGGCGTCAAACTTACTGTGCTTGCCCCTGTCCTGCCTGGGTGCGTCCCATTTGAGTACCAGGTCACCCTGCTCAAATTCTTTCTTTCTGCTCTTCCTGTCAAAAGCCTGCTTGATCTTCTGCTGATGGTCGTAGGCCCTATCCAAGACTTGTTCTCTGATCTGCTGCACTTCCACCATCTGATGAATCCTTCTGACCACATGGTTAGGTTCTCCCTCAAAGTCTTGGAGGAAATTCACCACAAATAAGGCGAGTTGAGTGGGGAAAACGACCTCTATTCCGTAAACAAGTTGGAAAGGTGAGATGGCCAGGGATTTCTTTGTTGTTACCCGATCAGCCCAAAGAGCAAATTTGAGCTTTGAATCCCAGGCCCTTTTATTATCTTCCAATAATTTCTTAATGAGCTTGACCAGACTTTTATTGGAAGATTTTGCTAGTCCATTCCCCTGAGGGTAGTATGGAATAGAGTGAACCAGTGAAATCCCAAACTGTTCACAGAACTTGACCAAAGGCTCAGACCTGAAGGGGGCGGCGTTGTCAGTGACGATCTTTCTTGTGCATCCAAATATGGCTATGATGTCTTCCAGGAGGCTGATGATTACTTTGTGAGAAGTTCTCCTGGTGGGGGCAGCTTCTATCCACTTGGTGAAATAATCAGTCGCAGTGAGGATCCATCTGTGCTGGCCAGTTGAGGGAGGATGAATATCTCCAATGAAATCCAATCCCCACTGCTGAAAGGGTGCCGAAACCACTACAGGATTTAATGGCAGAGATTTGAGTTGTTGCTTACCTGAGAACTTCTGGCATTTGATGCAATCTCTGACTTCTCTGCAGACATCAGGGAACAAAGTAGGCCAGTAATACCCAGCCCAGAGGATCTTGTGGGTTGTGGTATTCCAAAAATGATGACCTCCGCAGAGACCGCTATGGAAATCAAACATCACCTTCTGGGCTTGTTGCGGGTCCAGACACCTTAGTAGTATCCCCAGAGGGTCTTTCCAATACAAGGCTTGGTCAACGAGGCAATATCTGACCGCTTTGAGCTTTAAATATCTGGCCTTACTTTTTCCCAATCCGTCAGGGGGCTTTAATTCTCGCAGAAAATACAAGATATCCTTGTACCAGGGACATGCTGCTAGTGGTAGGGTGGTCTGAGAATTCTTGTCGGATGACTCAGCTTGCTCATTGATGAAGTTAATTCCCAAAGCTTTGCAATTGGATTCAGCCAGCAGCTTGGCCAAACCTTGCCCCTTTATCAACTTGGTGGGCTTAATCTCCAGGTCAAATTCTAGGATCTTGGCGATCCATTTACCCCTTCTCCCGTCTATGTTTGGCTGTATGAGGATTTCCTTCACAGAGGCCGAAGGAACATATGCAATGATCCTTGAATGCAGGACATAGACTTTGAAATATTTGAGGGCTTTCACTAGGGCATAGGCCTGCTTCTCCATGATCTCGTACTGGAGTTCAGCATCTCTCAATGCCTTGTTGTAGAAGGCAATAGGTTTCTCTCGCCCTTGATTGTTTTTCTGCAACAAGACTGCTGCTACTGTATCACAAGAAGCAAAAGAAAAAATCAGGAAATCTTTAGAATAGTCAGGACTGATTAGCACATGTGCCTCAGTCAATGCCTTCTTTATTTGAATGAAAGATTCCCTGGGTTCAGCAATCCATTTCACTTCATTTCCCTTCCTGAGCATGGTTGTGATGTGTTTCACCAACTCAACAAAATTTGAGACAAATCTCCTCAGAAAATTTATCTTCCCCAAAAAGGCCTGCACTTCCTTCTTAGATCTGGGAAGTGACAGGGTTTGGAGTGCCTCTACCCTGCTAGGGTCAATCCTTACTCCCTCTGTTGACACTATATGGCCTAATAGCTTCCCCTCCTTCATAGCAAATAAAGACTTCTTGGGGTTCAGGGATAGGCCAAACCTCCGACACTTCAGGAAAAAAAAATTCAGGTGGCAGCAGTGCTCCTTGTCCGTCCTGGAGAAGACCGTGATGTCATCCAGATAAATTACCACAAACTGGTCCTTTTCCCCGATGAAGGCTATGTCCATGGCTCGCTGAAATGTTTCTCCTGCATTCATGAGTCCGAAAGACATTTTGGCATACATGAATGTGCCCCAAGGAGTGGTGAAGGTCGTTTTTTCCCTGTCCTCAGGCATGACTGATATCTGATTGTAACCAGAAAAGCCATCAATCATGGATATTCTAGATGTGCCAGTGACCCTCTGCAACATGTGTTCCATGTTGGGCAGGGGATAATTGTCTTTCCTGGAGCTTCTATTCAGGTTCCTGAAATCAACACAGAGTCTGATTTCCCCACTTTTCTTCCTCACCGGGACCAAATTGGCCACCCAATTGGAATATCTCAGGGGGACAATGATTTGGGCATCGAGCAGTTTCTTCACCTCTTTCTCCATGACAGGTAGCAACATGGGGTTTATCTGTCTCAGCTTCTACTTGAATGGCTTAGCCTCTTCTTTTAGTGGGATCTTGTGCTCAATGACCGATGTGTCATACGTCTTGAGGTCTTCGTAGGTCCATGCAAACACATCAACAAACTCTCTCAGCAACTTGGTATATTCAACCCTCTGCTCTTTGGTCAAACTCCTTGACAGCTTGACAAACTTAGGCTCCTCTGGTGTGCCAATGTTGCAGTCAGCTGTGTCAACATCATCACCTGAAACTCTCCCTTTTATTGCCACATCATTCCCATCAAACAATCTTTCCAATGGGACCAGTCCCCTCGGAATGTGGTTGCTAGGCAATTGAATAATGTCATGCTTTGCTATTTTCCTTAGCAACTCACCCTCATCCAACCCCTCCTCAGAGACGGAATCTTGATCGATATGCAGCTCTGAAAACTCTTCGATAGTCTCCAGGAATTTCTTGATCTCAAGATCATCCTCAAACACCTTCCAATGCTTGACATTGTCAGGTATAGAGGGCTTGTATTTTACTTCTACATCATACGTAAGCTTGGGCGGCAAGGGTACTTTAAAATTGCTTGCTGATGTAGCCAAGGAATCTACCACTGTATTCTCTTCTCGTGGGATAAAAGAAATATTAAATGCTGAGAAGAAACTGTCAATTAGGTCCCATACCTCATTTATGTAATTCCTGAGTCGAGGATGCTTGGCCTGATAAGCTCTCCTGATCTGTTGAACTACCAACTCGGCATCTTCGAACACTACTACCTCTTGAATTCCCATTTCCCTTGCGGCTCTTAATCCTAGGATAAGAGCTTCATACTCTGCCACATTATTGGTGGTTTCGAACTCCAGCTTGTATGACAGGGAAATGGTCTCCTGAGCAAGTGACACAAAAACCACCCCAGCTCTAGCGCCTTCTCGGGAACAGGCTCCATCAAAAAACATTTTCCAGATTGGGGTGATGGAGGGAGGAACTTCAGGGGAAACAGTGGGTTGCTTTCTGAGTTTCAGAGGAGGCTCAGGGGTGTGGGTGAGCTGCAGTAAACGGGAGCCTAAATCAATGTCCAAGGCATAGATGGGATGATTGGTAGGGTTGGCTTCATCACTGATTATGTAGGCCAGTTGGGCTTCTCGGTATAGTCTCCTATGCTCCCCTCCAAACACTGGAATAGTGGCATATGTGAGGTCCATCTGCAAGGTTCCCCCCAGTCTCTTTATCCAAGATCTTGATAGAAACATTCCAAACTTAGGGGGGACATCGGCCACTACAATATCCATGACCATACTTTTCATGGGCAGTTGAAACAAGGTCACAGCCAGGTCTTTAATGACTCTGAGACACTGGACTCTCCTGGAGTCAAAGGAATAGAGGTCATGGTAGGCTCGGGTGACTTCTAGTCCTAACTCTTCCATGACAGTTTTGGGCATGAGGTTGTGAGAGGCCCCTGAATCCATAAGGCAATTGTGCAACACTTTATCATGTATGTTCAAAGAAGTGTAGAAGGGAGGGGATGAATCATCTCTGTCTTCTACCATGGGGCCTAGGACAACTGCTGGCCTTTCATCTTGAAGGTTTATGGAGTCTGTGGGAGGGTATGAGGCTTCAGACTGTAAAAGCTCAGAGAAGAGTTTTTTAAATTCCCCATGTTTAAATAGCTCAGTGAGGGGCACAGGGATTCTGATCTTTTGAATTTCATGGTCGAAATTAAAAGAAGATATAGGCTTTGGAATTTCTCTTATTTCAGGAACATGATTGTGGATAGTGGGAGAGAGAGGTTGAGACTTCTTACCTCTGTGAGCGTCTTCTACTTCATTAGTAGGTTTCTCTGTTCTAATGGACCGCTCAGGAATATCAGGTGTTGTTGCCCTTTTGTCGGACCTCAGGTTATACTTGCCTCGACCGCCGCTAGCTTTGTCTCCCTTGCTCAATTCATTTAGCTGACTGTCCATGAGAGACTCCTCATATGCTGATTGAGTCAGATGAGGAAAAGGGGGAGTGTCTTCTAAGCAGTGGATTTCAGGATCGAGCTCATCTGTTCCTCCTTCTTCCTCATCAGCTACCAAATTGTTCTGAAAAGGGGCCTGAATTCTCTGGTCTTCTCTGTCTCTTCCCCTTTCTCTGTGCATAGTCGGAGGAGAAATATTATTGGGTCTTCTGAAACCTCCTTTAACTTCGGTGTTTTGAGGGCCTTTGTACATTTTCTTCCTCTCCACCTTCAGTCTTTCCATATCTTCAGACAGGAACTTCATCATCTTGGTCATTTCATCCACTTGAGTGTGGGGCAACGATGGGCCAGAAGTAGAGGCTTTGGATTTTCCCTTTCTTCTGTCTGCGTCAACTTTGTTCCTCAGTCTGTCAGCTGCTAATATGTTGGATTCCACTTCTACGGCCGCGTCTTTCATTTGAGCTAAGGAGGTAGCTCTTCTTTCTCTCAATAGCAGGCAGAAATCAGGGTCAAATGCGCCAGCATAGGAAATTTGGGCAGAGGCCTCTGAAGGCTTTATCTCTGCAGGAATCTTATTATACATTTTATTGAATCTTTTGGAGAAGTCAGAGACAAAATCTCCTTCCATTTTCTTCAGAGACCCAAACTCTATCATGTAATACATGAAGTCCTTCCTATCTCCCCACTGCCTCAGGAAGACACTATCTAGGGCTTCAATTCCAGCAATAGATCTGGGGGCCAATCCTCTAAACCATTTCCTCACCTCGTCATCCAAGCTCTGGACAAAGACTCTCATCTAGACATCTTCATTTTCAATATTTAGGTTGTCTGCATAACTGTAGAAAGCAGCCAAGTGCTCTTCTACAGTTATGTCCCCTTCTCCAGTGAACTTGGGCATGTATTTCAAATAATCTCCAGCAGGGAGGGGATTCATAGGATGGGGTAGGATTAAAGGAGCATATCTAGCAGCAACTATGGCATCCATTCTATTCAGAGGGGGATTAGCGCCAGCCATAGGAACAACGGCTGTGGGAGGACTAGAGGGTGGTGAGACTTGAAACGGAGAGACAGGAGTCGAGCTTACAGAGTGGAAAGGGGAATGCGGTGAATTCGGAGAACGAGCTGTTATACTCGGAGGCGCATAAATCTCTCTTCCTCCAGTAACAGTAACAACAGGAGAAGGTGTGGTGAAACCCTGAGTAGGAGAAAATCCAGAGGTACTAGGTTTGAAACAGGGTACCACCTCTGGTGAGAAAGGAGTGACAAGGACTTCTCCTACTAATCCCAGGCCAAAAGGAGAAAAACCAGCAGGAACACTCCCAAAATTTAGACTGCGGGAAACCACGACGAGAGGTAATGTAACAGGACGAAATGAGGGGGGAGGGGTTTCTACTGAAACATGAAAATCATCAAAAATACCTGTTTTAGCTATAGAAGCATCGTCTCCCGAGGATTTACCCTTTCTGATAACCTTCTCTGGGTCTGCTTCAGATGGTGCTAACAACAGCTATGGATTAGACCTCGTGTGTCTTCCTCTCGAAGCCACGGCTGAAAAGAGTAGGTTCTCCCCAGTGGAGTCGTCACAATGGAGTCGCCAGGTGCACAGTAGCAATCTTCAAGTTCTGATATCTGATGCACCTTCAGAATCAGCTAATCGTTGTCGTTCAATCCCGGGGAAAATATTCAACTTCGTCCCCGGCAACGGCGCCAGAAATGTTAGCATCGAAAGTCACTCCTGGATTGCTTACAGGAGCAGAGCCCGACACCCATCAGTTTAATGTCACGGTTTGTTTATAAAGGGGTGATCAAATGGAGATAAAGACTCGAGGAGATATCACTCTAACTCAGGGACTGGGTCTGGTACATAAGTAACAAAGGAGGTCTTGATCTAACTTCAGCCAGTGGGTTGATTAAAAGGGTGAACAGGTGGAAGACTTAGTAAGAAAGATGAACAAACAGCTTTGGGCAACAGGCTTAGAGTAGTTTGTAGAAGAAAGACTCTGAATGCAAGATCCGCTTGGTTCAGGGTCTCAAGAAACTGAAGGGGACTTGACTGAATCCTCCAATTCCAAGTCACTCAGCATCAAGAAAAACACGGGAACTGATTAGAAACATCATAACTTCTACAGTGATCCTATCCAACATCATCCTATAACAGCTATAGCTCGACTGGATCCTCCAATTCCGAGCGGTTCTAACACAGGGTAACAAAGATGTAAAAGAAACTGGCATTCGTCAGACGAGAAGTCTCAAGAGTTCATACATAACTAGAGTATCAATGCTTCATTAAATATTTACAACCGAGAGCTCTGCTCAACCATCGATAGATACAAAAATGGCGAAAACACCTACATATACTCAAAACAACAACAACAACAAAACCGAGACGCTGCATTGAAATCTTTGCGTCTGCATGGCTTCTGACAGTCAACACCTGCAGTCTCTGAATGATCGTGCAACTTATGGTAGACGCGATCGAACTCCTGACAGTTCCAGCCGCGAATCGACGTGCCTTTAATTCGTTGCCGGGTTTCCCATTATGGCGGAGGCGATGTCTAACCACCACCAACTGCTTCAATAACTGCTTCATCGGGATTGAGGATGGCCCGGCCAACTCGGCACTTTTGAGACGTGGAAGACCTTTAGCGCTGCCACCTGGATTAGCTCGGACGGCCTGATGAATAGACATGGAGGCCATCGTGAAGGCTGGGGGGAACGTAATGGAGTTGGCGGTGCCAATACTACGAGGGTGGAAATGAGAGGTGATGAGATGTGAGGGAGGTTACAGGAGAAGGAACATGGTGGGAGGAAATAAACGAAGGGGGCAGGAGATTTAGCTATGATGGGCACATTTTAGTAGGAGGTTGGTATGGGACACATGGCAGGTGATGAATGGATGATGAGATGGGAACGGGACCACACAGACCAGAGGCGGGGAGATGGATAGATGGCGGAGGATGAGGAAGGGGCTAGAGAGAGCGATCCTCATAGCACGGTCAGGTGGAGGACAGATGGAAAGATGATATGACAAGGAAAGGGGGCCCCACGTTGATTTAAAACCGCGCAGCTGAGAAGGATGGGATCGCTTGAGCGCCGTTGATCCGGGCGCTATGATCTTATCTGTCGGAGAGATACGCCCTCGATTCTGGACCCCCCCCCCCTCCGCTTAAAGGTAGAAAGGCGGGGGGGTCCGAAATTACCTCGCGCGCCGTTGATCCGGGCGCTTTGATCTTGACCGTTAAAGAGGTGCGCCCCGGATTCCGGACCCCCCCCCCCTCCGCTTAAAGGTGGAAAGGCGGGGGGGGGATGGAATTCCATGTACGCCGTTGATTTGGGCACGCAGATGCCTGCCATCCAGATCCGTTTGCTGCTTACCATGGGCGCATTTTGCGTCCGGAACTTAGGACAAGTGGGTTTTTAACCCATTCTTTGCATTCTAACCCCCTTACAAGAAATATCGCTAACACACTCAAGGGAAAGGACTTACACAAACCCATTTATGAGAAGGAAATGATGGCAATACTACATGTATTAAATAAATGGTGTTCTTACCTAATAGGTAGGCACTTTAAGGTCAAAACAGATCATGATAGTCTTAAATACTTCTTGGAACAAAGACTATCTTCATAAGAACAACAAAAATGGGTAACCAAGATATTGGGTTATGATTTTGAAATCGTCTATAAAAAATGGAAGCAAAATGTTGTGGCAGATGCACTCTCAAGAAAGGATGAAAATGTTGAGGCCTTTCTCTATGTTATCTCGATCATCCAGCCTGATTGGATAATATAAGCAATGGATGAATGGAAAAATGACGAAAAAGTGTGGACTCTCATTCAAAGGTTGCAGCAGGATTCCGGTGCATCGTATACATTTACATGGAAAAATGATTCACTATGGCACAAAGATTGCTTATATTTATGTAAGAACTCCCAACTCAAACAAAAGGTACTATGGGAATTGCACACCTCTCCAGTAGGAGGGCACTCGAGATTTTTGAAAACCTACCATAGGGTCAAGAAGGATTTTTTTTTGGATGGCCTTAAAACTAATGCTCAAAGGTTTGTGGTAGAATATTTGGTTTTCCAACAAAATAAGTTGGAAACAATTAAGACCCTGGGTCTTTTACAACCATTAGCCATCCCAAGTCAGCACTGGGAGGAGGTTTCCAAGGATTTCATCACAGGGTTACCAAAGTCTGAAGGAAAGAGTGTCATCATGGTGATTGTTGATAGAGTGACCAAGTACGCACACTTTTGTGCACTCTCTCATCCTTTCAAAGCTAGTACAGTTGCCACCGCATTCATGGAGACAATTCAAAAGCTACATGGAAGCCCAAAGATTATTGTAAGTGACAGAGATCCCATCTTCACTGGACATTTTTGGACATAATTATTTTCTTGTTTGGGTACTCAATTGGCTCATAGCTCATCCTATCATCCTCAATCTGATGGACAAACCGAGATAGTGAACAAATGTATGGAAGGCTACCTTTATTGCTTTGTCTCTGGTAAACAAACACAATGGTTCAAATGGTTACCCTTGGCAGAATGGTGGTATAACACTTCCTTTCATATTGCAACAAAAATGACACCATTTATGGCACTCTATGGATACCACCCTCCTTCCATCACTTCTTCTCTAAAAGAAAAGTCTAAGGTTCAAGCAGTGGAAGATCACATCGAGCATCAAAAACAAGTTCTCCAAATATTAAAGGACAACCTATCCATGGCACAAAATCGCATGAAACAACAAGCAGATCAACATCGTAGTGAAAGAAGTTTTGAAGTAGGAGATTGGGTGTTTTTAAGACTACAACCATACAAGCAGATGTCCCTCAAGCAAGCCAAGAAGGATAATAAATTATCACCAAAGTACTATGGCCCTTTTAAGATGTTGCAAAAGATTGGTACTATGGCATACAAATTGGATTTGCTTGCATCTTCACGAGTACACCTAGTTTTCCATGTTTCATGCTTAAAGAAGGTTATAGGTGACAAGCTCCCAGTTCAAACTATATTTCTAGAAATTGACGAGGAAGGGAAAATCATATTGGAGCCTGAAGCCATCCCTGACACAAGAATTTGCCAGCTGAGGAATAGATCCATTTCAGAGTATCTCATTAAATGGAGGAAACTACCAGCTGAAGATTCCACTTGGGAAGATGAGTCTTTTATATAGAAGAATCCATATTTACTCAAGCATTGCGGACAACACTTGTCCCAAGGGGAGGGGCATGTTAAGCCCTAAATAGTGGCTCATTACCCCTTAATTGGGGCATATTACATTAGTAATGTTATTTTATTTATGTCAGCTTTATTCCATTAGCTGTAATTATACCTCCTAGTCTCCTATATATACCAAGGGGGCATTTTCATTTTGAATCATCTTGTAATTGTACATTTATGTGGGCATAAGGAGGTTGCCCCCTCGAAGAGGCTTATTATCTGAATTTCTCTCTTTTTCAAGGCGTTGAGTACTTATTCTGAGGTTTTTCTATGCTATATTGATATTTGGTTCTTAACATTCTTCTTCTTTAGGCCAATCTATCTGTTGTTGATTCTGAAATCTGAATCTTCTCAGTGGAGGAGTATCCATGTAATCTTCTTTGTATATCTTCCTATCCCCTTTGATCGTTTCTGCATATATTTTTGGATATGTTTCTTTCTCTGTTGTTTTGGAGCTTGATCCCTTTACTATTTGATTGTATCCAAGTCTGGACTTGTCAAGATGATATTTTTTACTGCTGATAATGTCATCCAAAACTTTTGAGCTATTCTGAATATTTTTCTTTTGAATATCCTTTCTTAATGTGACAATCTCTGCTTCCAAATTTCCAATGATCTTGTCCTTTTCTTCTAGTTGTTATTTGAGTGCTTCTTCAATTCTTTTATCTTCTTCTATTTGAACCTTCAAATTTGTGATCATTTGTTCTAGTTCTTGAGTGTCTTCTTTCTTGTCTAGTTCCGCTTGTAGTTTCTTGTTTTTCTTGTTTTCTCTTCTGATAACTTCTATGACACACATAAATTCTTCTCGATAGTCAACTTCTGCCTCTTCAATTTCTTATTTGACTTCTTCATATTCTTCTTCGGCTTCTTCATATTCTTCTTCGGAGTCTTCTTTATCAGAGTCTTCTACTTCCATGAATAGAACTATTCATGTCTCACTGTCACTGACTTCATCTTCATCTGATGATGAGATGTCTTATTTGGTGCACAAGCTTTTCTTGAAAAATTTATTTGTAGTTCTTTTGCCTTTATATGTTTGTTTGGATTTTGAGTAACCTTCATCATTTATGTTTTTCTTATGAGGACATTTGTTAGCAAAATGACCAATACCATCACAATTAAAATAAATTAAAGGAAGCTTACCTCTATACCTACCATCGGTTCCATTATTTAGTCTTTTGACAAAGTTGGCCACTTCTTCATCATCTTCCGAGACGTCATTATTGTTGCTATGTTCTTCTTGTTACTTTTTATTTTTCTTTGATCCTTTGGATGCTTTGAAAGCTGCTTCTTTTACATCTAGATTTTCTTGTTCATTTCTCATTTCATATGCTGTGAAGATTCCATGCAGTTCATCCATGCTTATTGATTTTAGATCTGATCTTTCTTCTAGTGATGATATCTTAGGGTCGAATATCATAGGAAGAGATCTTAGTACATTTTGAACAATTACAGATTCTTCGATTTCTTCTCCCAATCCTATGATTGGAGTCACTGTTTCATCGACTCGTAAGTAGTAGGCTGCAATATTCTCATCTTTCTTCATCTTTATTTGTTTGAACTGACCTCTGTAAGTTTGAAGCTTTGTTGCTTTGACTTTTGAATATCCTTCATAAATATTTCGAAGCTTGTCCCAAATATCTTTAGCGGATTTACAATGTGCAACTTTGGTGAATACCATTTCATTGAGACCATTCAGAAGCGCATTTGTGGCTTTGGAATTATTCTGACCAAGTTTCACTTCTTTGTCATTTGTTGGTGGAATTGTCGGTGTTGTGTATCCATCTACAATTGATTGTCAAATTTCAAATCCCTGTGCCTATATATATGTATTCATCCTTATGCTCCAAAAAGCATACTTTTGTCCATCAAACTGTGGTATCCAATTTTTATACAAGTTGTTGCTCTCCATGATCTACCTTTCAGTGGTTAAATTGATTTCTGAAAGAACCTGCTCTGATACCAATTGTTGGATTACTGAGAGGGGGGGGGGGGGGTGCATCAGTAATAGAGCAATTATAATCCTTTTTAAAACAAATAATCCAAGTTTTATATCAATGTATAATTATCATACAATAATGAACAAATGAAAAATCATACACATACACAGTACACCAGTGTTTTACGTGGAAACCCAAAGCCAGAGAAAACCACAGAATGTTTTTTCTTATATGGCTTGAAGAATTACATTCATTGGAAGCACCAACTTCCTTTGTTTTTCAGCTTCAAGTGGAAGGAGGCTCCAACTCCCTAGTTTCTCAGGCTACAACCTGAGGGAAGCTCCAACTCCCAAATTCTCTAGCTACAACCCCCTATGTTCTCCATCTACAATCGAAAGGTGGCTACAACCACCTGTCCTTTCCCCGTCCAACCACCCTGAAGTAGAAGTAGAATGATGGAACCACTGTTACACTATCACTGTGAGATATGTCGTTATAAACCTATACCAATAAACCTGAACCATGCATCAACCATGCATCAACCTGTACCTAAACCTGTAATTAACATGTACCATAAACAAGTGCATAAAGCATGCACCAACCTGTACCAAACAACTTGTAATCAACCTGTACCATAAAAAAGTGCAACCAACCATGTACCAAGTATGTACCAATCATTTTTCAACTACTCATAAATTGTGACTCATCAATATGTACCAACATCATCAACTATACACCTCATGTATGTGCCAAATCATCAACTACTTGTCTCAACCATGTACACAACATGTACCTTAACCAAAAGCCCTCATCAATTTCATCATCCAAATATGATTTGTAACTCTTTAATAGACCTAGTTTATATGATCACATACCTGAAAATATTCATTAACTTTAACAACAAGAGATCACTAGCATTTTCATCAAACTTTTCTTTAGTCTCACATGACTAGTTTTGGATTAGTCAACAACCCTAACTTGAAATAATCATAACTTTGTACCTGTAATGAGTAAATATCTGAAACTGATACATAATGTTATTCAGTTTGTTTTATGCAATTACTCCAGGTTTCACTACTTGGAACCTCTCAGAAAAGGAGTTATAGAAAAAATGGAATACCTTGCTGAATTCTGGCTTATTCTAGAGAGCGACCTTGTAGATCATGCCCCGCACGGAATATTTGTTGAATCAATATAAAATTGTTACACAGAATACTATAGACTGTACTCTAACCAACACATTTTGTCTTACTGAATTTGGATCTGTTATGAAGAATTTATGACGTTTTTACTCAAAACACTTGTTTTAGACTAGTTTCAGGACTAGCCACAAACCCTATTTTTCACGGAGTGTAACTCCAAAAATACAACGACCCACAAGATGAATTTTTTACCAAAGATACTTGGATATGTTTCCTCAATGGAATAAAAATTTCATGGTCTGGACCATTCTAGAAAAAAAGTTATTGCAAAAATGGTGAGATGACCTATAAATAACATACCTTAGAAAACATCATCAAAAGAATTTATCCTTCCTTGAATTATGGCCTTCTTTTCTTCACCTTCCCTCAGAAATTTGGCTTATATATATCCTTTGGTTACCTCATAAACCTATATATATTCAATATTCTCAAGTTTTATCTGAAATGAGAGAGTCTTGCCTCTTATTTATACTCTCCAAGTAGCTTCCTTAAAAACATCTTCTAGGTCACTTTGCCCACTTTCCTTATTTTAGGGTTAACCCACTTCTAATTTCTCCATTAAATTTATTATTTAAATAATTAATTTGTATTCACTTTGAATTATAGTACACTCATCACTTCATTTTATTATTTACCTTCTAAAATCTCTTAAACCACTTTGACTACTTTGACCTTTTGGGGCTTCTAGATGACATATGAGGGTCCTCCAACTTCGTAAGACCATAACTCTCAAACCGTGAGGAGTTATGTGACGTTCCACATACCACCAGAAATGGAATGACATGTACTATCAATATAGAATAATATTACCTACAAATATATCAAAACTCACACCATTATCCATCAAACAAACTTGGGTCCATTACCTAAACCTGGGTTCTCCAACTTCTCATGGCCATAACTCTCTAACCATGAGGAGTTATGTGACATTCCACATACCACCGGAAATGGCATGACAAGCAATATCCATCTAGGATAGTTTCACTAAAAAATTCACTAACCTTCATCTCATTATTCCACAAATAATCATGGGTTCTCTAACCGTACTTCTAAGATAACTCAATCCGCAAAGCGTCTTCCCGTGAGGGATTTCACCATAAGGGGACCACTTTGGAGTTCATCCATTTCTACTTATTATCAACCATGACAAGACAATAATGAATCATATTTACATCAAACAAACTTGGGTCCATTACCCAAACCTTTATGCTACCGGACTCTCTTCAAGGGTTGACATCAATGACAACCAACCTTAATCAACAGAAAGAAGGATAGTTCTCCAAGTAATGACATTTCAAATTCATTATGCATATCCTTTGCAAATTGTTGGCTTAACCTCTCATTAGTAATTCCAAAAATAATATCATCAATATAAACTTCAATTAATAAAATACCATCTTGAGTTACCTTGATGTAGAGGTTGATGTTTGCACTTGTTTTTTTGAACCCTGTTTGTTGTAGATATTTATCCAGTCTAGAGTACCATGCTCTGGGAACCAATTGTTCAATGTAGACTTCTTCTTCAAGTTCCCCGTTCAGAAAATTTGATTTCACGTCCATATATGTCCATACTTTTCAAGACTTTGATACACAATTGTCCATAATTTTGACTCACATGTCATTATACTATCATGAATTACTACTACAAGTGATTAATATATCATATTGTACTTCTGCTAACTGAATGCACTGAATATGTCTACTCAAATTCTGCAACCTGCTCGAAGGATGGTTCTCTGGTTTGTCTCAGCTACCGCATAGACTCCCCTTGTCTATTATTTATATTATCTAGGAGTCTCTAAGATGGATGGCTCGGAACAATTCATGCTCTTAAGTGTATTCATCATCATCTTCATTAGTAGATTCATCATCTCTCTAAGATTTGAATTATTTCTTTATGTCTGTGGATTCATCTTTCACTAGAGTGCCTGAAAGTACAATCTCTTGAACCTGTTACTTATTTGCATGTCCTTTTCTTTCAGTTATTTTCAAATCTTTCTGTATCTGACATATTTCCTTTTCTTTGTATAATTTTCTTCATCTCCTTTTATTTCCAATCTTGCGATCTCTAGGACCTGGTCTTTGTTCACTTGTTCTTCGTGTTTTAAACAACCACTGTCAACATACCAACCATGCTTCTTCTTCTTAGCTTGTAGAGCGAGTGTGCATTCTTCCTTTCTATATTGATTATGCTTTCTTATCCATGTTCTCTTATGAGGCTCTCGTCTGTGACTGTTGTTGTTCGGTTGTGGTTCTCTAGGAGGGACTTCCATTCTACAATCTTTGGCCATGTGTCCAAAGTTATTGCACTTGTAACATTACACTTCAGTGATCAATGATTCAAACCTGTTGTATCTTCTTCTCTGTGTTTCACTAGGCCTTCTTGGATAACCTTTTTGTGTATGACTTTCAAAGTTGTTAATGTTCCTACTATTAGCTCTGCAATTTACAACTTTATGTCCAAAATTATTGCATGCATAACATAAACCCAAAAATATAGTTTGATACATGGGAGTTGAAGATGTTCTGAAAGGAGTTACTCTTATGAATCCTTCTTCTTCATGAGGGTTATTTGTTTCTGTCAATCGTTGATTCTGAAATATGAATTTTCTCTTTGGAGGAGTGTCCCTGCAATCTTCCTTGTAGGTCTTCCTATCCCCTTTGATTTTTTCTGCATAACTTTTTTGATATGTTTCTTGTTCTGTTGCTTTGGAGCTTGATACCTTTTCTATCTGATTGTATCCAAGTATGGACTTGTCATGATTAGGCCTTTGACTATTGATAATGTCATCCAAAACTTTTGAGTTGTTCTACATATTTTTCTTTTGAAGATCCTTTCTCAATGTGGCAATCTCTCCTTCCAAATTTCCAATGATCCTGTCTCTTTCTTCTAACTGTTCTTTGAGTGTTTCTTCAATTCTTTTATATTCTTCTATTTGAACCTTCAATTTCATGATGATCGACTCTATTTCTTGAGTGTATTCCTTCTTGTCTAGTTCTTCTTGTAGATTCTTGTTTTTCCTCTTTTCTCTTCTTATAACTTCTATGGCAATCAACAATTATTCTCGGTAGTCAACTTCTAACTCTTCATATTCTTCTTCGGTGTCTTCTTTATCAAATTCTTCTACTAACGTGAATATAACTCTTTCTGTCTCATTGTCACTGAATTTATCTTCATCTGATGAGGAGATGTCTTCTTTGGTGCATAAGTTTTTCTTGAAAACTTTCTTTGTGGTTCTTTTTCCTTTATATGTTTGTTTGATATTTGAGTAATATTCATCATTCCACCCTTTTTTTATGAGGACATTTGTTAGCAAAATGACCAATACCATCACAATTAAAACAAATCAATGAAAGCTTACCTTTATATCTGTTATTGGTTCCCTTTTTCAATATCTTGACAAAATTGGCCATTTCTTCATCATCTTTTGAGATGTCATTGTTGCTGCTATGTTCTTTTTATTTTTTCTTTCCCTTTTGCTTTGAAGTTTTGGATGCTTTGAAAGCTGCTTCTTTTATATCTGGATTTTCATGTTCATTTCTCATTTCATATGCTGTGAAGATTCATCCATGCTTATTGAGTCTAGATATGCTCTTTCTTCTAGTGTTGATATCTTAGGATCAAATATCATAGGAAGAGATCTTAGTACCTTTTGAACAATTAGAGATTCTTTAATTTCTTCTCCCAATCCTATGATTGCATTTACTGTTTCATCGACTTGTAAGAAGTAAGCTTCAATATTATCATCTTCCTTCATCTTTAATTGTTCAAACTGACCTCTGTAAGTTTGAAGCTTTGCCACTTTGACTTTTGAATCTCCTTCATAAATATTTTGAAGTTTGTCCCAAATCTCTTTAGTAGATTTACAATGCATAACTTTGGTGTATATCTATTCACCAAGACCATTCAGAAGTGCATTTGTGGCTTTAGAATTATTTTGACCAAGTTTCATTTCCCTTTCACTTGTTGGCAGAACTGTTGGTTCTTTGTATCCATCTACTACAGATTGCCAAATTTCAAATCTCTCTGCCTGTATATATGTTTTCATCCTTCTTCTCTAGAATGCATACTTTTTTCAATCAAACTGTGGTATTCCATGTTTTCATCCTTCTTCTCTAGAATGCATACTTTTTTTCTCTCCGTGATCTACCTTTTAGTGGTTAAACTGATTCTTGAAGGAACCATCTCTGATACCAATTGTTGGATTACTGAGAGGGGGGGTGAATCAGTAATAGATCAATTTAATCCTTTTTAACCACAAAATGCAAGTGTTATATCAATCTAGTATTATCATCCAATAGTTGCAGAGTAAATAAACAATGAACACATGAGCAATCATACACATACACAGTACACCAGTGTTTTTACGTGGAAACCCAAAGCGGGAGAAAACCACAGAATGTTTTTTATTATATTTCTTTAAGAATTACATTCATTGGAAGCACCAACTTCCTTTGTTTTCCAACTGCAAATGGAAGGAGGCTCCAACCCCCTAGTTTCTTAGGCTACAACCTAAGGAAATCTCCAACTCCCCAATTCTCTAGCTACAACCATAAGGATTCTACAACTCCCTATATTCTCCTACTACAACCACATGTCCTTGCCCCGTCCAACCGCCCTAAAATATAAGTAGAATGATGGAACCATTGTCACACTAACACTGTGATATATACTGTTGTTAACTTGTACCAATCAACCTGCACCAAAAAATCTATAACAACATGTACCAAACAACCTGTAATCAACATGTAATCAACATGTACCATAAACAAGTGCATCAACCATGCATCAACCATGCATCAACCTGTACCTCAACCTGTACCATCAATGAGTGCATAAACCATGCACCAAATATGTACCAATCATGCATCAAATACACATAAAATATGACTCATCAAGATGTACCAACATCATCAACTATACACCTCATGTATGTGCCAACTCATCAACTACTTGTCTCAACCATGTACCCAACATGTATCTCAACCAAAATCCCTCATCATTTTCATCATCCAAATATGATTTGTAACTCTCTAATAGACCTGGTGTATATGATCACATACCTACAAACCTTCCTTAACTTTAACAACAAGAGATTAGCATTTTCATCAAACTTTACTTTAGTCTCACATGAATAATTTTGGATTAGTAAACAACCCTAAATTGAAATAATCATAACTATGTACCTGTAATGAATAAATATGTAACAATGGTACACAATATTCTTCAATTTATTTTATGTAATTCCTCCAAATTTCACTACTTGGAACCTCTCGGAAAAGGAGTTATAGAAAAAATGGCATACCTTGTTGAATTATGGCTTATTCTAGAAAGCGATATTGTAGAGCGTACCCCACGCGGAATATTTGTTGTATGGATATGAAAATGGTACCCAGAATACTACAGACTGAACTCTAACCAATACATTTGGTCTTACTGAATTTGAATCTGTTATGAAGAAGTTATGACATTTTTACCCGAAACCCCTGTTTTAAACTAGTTTCAGGACAAGCCAAAAACAATATTTTCCACGGAGTGTAAATCCAAAAATAAAACAACCCACAAGATAAAATGTTTATCAAATCTACTTGGATATGTTTCCTCAATGGCCTCCCTATTTCGCAGTCTGAATCATTCTATAAAAAAAGTTATTTTGAAAATGGTGAGATGACCTGTAAATAACATACCTTAGAAAGCATCATCAAAAGAATTTATCCTCCTTTGAATTTTGGCCTTCTTTACTTCACCTTCCCTATGAAATTTGGCTTAGATATCCTTTGGTTACCTCACTTACTTGTATATATTTGACATGCTCAAGTGTGATTAAAATGAGAGAGTCTTGCCTCTTATTTATATTTTCATGTAGCTTCCTCAATGGGTTACATTTTAATCATCTTAACCCACTTTCCTTATTTTAGGGTTAACCGACTTCTAACCACTTGTCCACTTAGTAATTTCTCCATTAACTTTATTATTTAAATAATTTATTTTGTATCCACTTTGACTTGTAGTACATTCATCACTTCACTTTATTATTTATCTTCTAAAATCTCTTAAACCACTTTCCTTATTTTAGGGCTAACACACTTGTCCACTTAGTAATTTCTCCATTAAATTTATTATTTAAATAATTTATTTTGTATCCACTTTTAATTATAGTACACTCATCACTTCACTTTATTATTTAAATAATTTCTTCTTTGCAACCACTTTGACTACTTTGACCTTTTGGGGCTTCTAGATGACTCATGAGGGTTCTCCAACTTTACATGACCATAACTCTCTAACCGCGAGGAGTTATGTGATGTTCCACATACCACCGGAAATGGAATGACATGTAATATCCATCTAGAATAGTCTTACCTTCAAATATATTAAAACTCATATCATTATCCATCAAACAAACTTGGGTCCATTACCCAAACCTTTGTGCTACCGGACTTTCTTCAAGGGTTGACATCAATGACAACCAACCCAATTAATCAACACAGGTACAGTCGTTGGAAATATGGTTTAGAGAGGAATGCATATAAGGAATCATATTTTTGATTTGGGGCATTATATCCTTCATAAATTGGGATAAAATATGACATGTAACATTAATTGACAAAATTTCTATACTATGCATAATCTAACAAAAATGGTTGTTTGTACATGGTACAGAATTGTTGATGTTTAGACAACATCGGGAAGACATTCTCTAAAGATAATAATTAATAATACAATTATTATTGATTATTAAATATAGTATATTATAAGTAAATGATAATCATAAATAGTTGTTGATTATTCAAGGGACGCATCCGTTCATGGATGGTCACCTTATGTTCCCTATATATGGAACACTCATTATTGTAATAATATATCGAATATCTCTCATATCTCATATGAATTAAAACTAACATGGTATCAGAGCAGGATTGGGCTTTACTCCCTCACGGGAGGGCCCAGTTACATCTGAATGATCATTGGATGATTTAATCATCAACGACAATGATGGCTGCTCCGTTAATAACCTATGGTTGCCAACAAACTTGCAAGCATTGTTAGAGCATAGCTCATAATACTAGATTATATACATGGCACAGGCAATGGCAGAGCCTCCCTTTTCAGTGCGAAAGGCTCGAGTCCTCATTCATTATTTTGATTATGTGAAAAGAAATTTTAAGCATTTAGCAGTGTGTATTCTGAATGGTATAAGCATGTTTTTAGCAGTGTGTATTATGAATGGTATAAGCACGTTTTCCAAGTTAAACCCTGCGTGGGCATCGATGGTAATCTATGCATTTTGCATAGGCATAGGATTTATGAGTTGGATTGTGTTATGATCCTCCCAAAGGACTGTCTGCCTGGATTTCGATTTGGTCTCACATGTGTCGGCCCAAGACAGGTTGTTGTCGAGGCTCGAGCTCATCTTTCTCGTCCAATACATCATCTATTGCAGGACCTTCACGTCCCGATGTACCTGTCGACGTTTTATTGCAGCCTGGTTTTTCCTGTCCGTGATAAAGAGTGTAGCAGGGAGAGGCACAAGTGCGAGCAAAAGGCCAAGCAAAATTAATGCATGCAACTTTCCAGACTAGGACGAGAGTGGCACAAAATCAAAGAGAATCGTATACACACCCGTGACTATGGCGATTCCGTAGCACATTTCCACCAAGAATGGCCTTTGCATTTGTGTCATTTCCTTTTGGTTTGCCCCTCCAACGAAGGGCACCGAGAGGAAGCAGACCATGGCAGGAACCCCGACGTTCAAGAGCAGGAAAAGGGATTTGTTGCGGGAGTTATTGCGGTCTGGATAGAGGTGTAAACCACCGCGCTCAACCTCATGTAATTAGTGGAGAGCTCCAACATGATGCTCGACTCATACTTATAGAGTCGAAGCACAGTCCCACCTTTCAAAAGCAAGAGGAGTTCATGTGAGGGCAAACACGGAATGTGTGTAAATTGATCAGATTAGAGAGTATGGATGTGAAACAAACCATATCCAATGTGAACACGTATTCAGAATGTGAACATATCTGATCTAATTGAGAAAATTCAAATTGCGTAAGTGGAATGTAGATCTTACTTGAAAGACTCCAAGTCAATTGCCCTCCATACAATACCAAGATGGGGTCCTCTGAACGTATGCACAATGTGATATAAGCCTATCAATTAAGATTGTGGGTGGAGTATAAGAAATTATATACACTTGAGGTGCAATTGCAATTAATGTCGGGCATCATTCTTAGTATAAATGAATTTCAATTTTCACCCACCTGCCAGTATACCAAGGGAGATATCTTCTAGACCATTGAGAGCCACTGGACACCATAGCCCACAATTGGCGATCAAGAGCACAATACACATAGGCAAATAAAGAGAAGAGAGGCCCAATAACCAACCCATCGCCTTGCCTAGATCAAAGGCCACTACAATATTGTTGAGCTAGACCTGGTCGATGTCTAATACTTCCTTCAGAACCGAGGAATAAACAGAGAAATCAAAGTTGGTTCCATTGATTACTTGCATCCATATGGAAGCATCATGAGACATTCTCCCCTGAGGGTCCTGTGTGGACTAGTAGGGAGGAATGTAGACTTCGTCTTGACATGCCTCAGATGGTCAGATGAAGGAACCAAGACTTTGGTTTCACAAGGAAACCTTGATATGTCTTGTGAGACATTGGTTCCATGATGGAACATTGATATATCTTAGACAATGGTTTCATGAGGAAACCTCTATATGTCAAATATGGTCCAAGATGAAATTCCTTGTTAGAGGGAGACAATTTAGTCTATTGATCCAATTGATCCCAGTGATCTTGTAGCTCCAATTAATGTTTCCACAGATATTGCAGTAGGTCAGAAGATACTTGCATGGGCTCGTCAGAGTCTGCAAGAGGCAGAATGACATGCAGCTCCTTGTTGTACCTTCTGAGAGAGAAAGAGACATCAAATATATTCATGCTATGTCGCAATTATGAGCCACATCATTGATTCTAAGCATTCTTGTTATGAGGAGGCATCTAGTCAGCCAATATGGAGAGATACCATGATGGAGGAGTATCAGTCCATCATGAAGAATGATGTGTGGGATATTGTTCCAAGACTTGAAGGGAAGTTTGTAGTGACTTCCAAGTGGATATATAAGATCAAACATACAGTTGACGGAAGCATTGAGAAACACAAAGCAATTTTTGTTGCTAGAGGATTCTCTCAGGTGGAGGGAATAGATTATGAGGAGACATTTGCTCATGTTGTTCGATACACTTATATCTGGATGATTATTTCCCTCGTAGAATCCATGGGTTGGAAACTACATCAGATGCATGTGAAGACAATCTTTCTCAATGGAGAGATTGAGGAAGAAATATACATCGAGCAACCAAATGGTTTCGGCATACATGAGAAGGAGTCTCATGTGTGTTGGTTGAAGAAGGCCCTGTATGGACTCAAGCAGACACCTCGAGCTTGGTATGTGAGGATTGATGGACACCTGATGAGGTTGGGATTCAACAAAAGTGTTGTTGATCCCAACATGTACTACAAGACTGTTAACGATGAGGCCTTGATTCTGGTCCTCTACGTTGATGATTTATTCATCACAGGTACATAGAGATTTATTATTGAAATACAAGTATGCATTGGCCTCTGATTTCGAGATGAAGGACCTTGGTATGATTCACTACTACTTGGGACTAGCAGTGTGGCAGAGAACTGAAGAGATCTTCCCGAGTCAGGGGAAGTACACAATTGTGATATTGAAGAAGTTTGAGATACTGAACTTCAAGCCCGTGGCTATACCAATGATGACGAATCTAAAGAAACTAAGTGTGTCTTCTTTAAATTTTGACGAAATTCATCTGACTCTATACAGACAGTTGATTGTATAATTGATGTATCTGGTTAACACCAGATCAAATATTTTCTATGCAGTGAGTGCACTTAGCCAGTTTATAAGTCAGCTGAGATAGACACACTAGATTGTTGTGAAACATGTGTTGAGATACTTGCGAGGCACAGTTCGACATGGTCTGAGATATACTTCCAATATTGATATGATATGGCAGGAATATATTGACTATGATTGGGCAGGGAGCGCAGTGGACAGAAAGAACACCTTCAGGTGTTTCTTCACTTTGGGATCTTCCATGGTTTTCTGGTGTAGCAAGAAATGAACTTATGTGGCTTTGAGCACAACAGAGGCAGAGTACATTGCATTAAGTATGATAGTCCGTGAAGCAGTGTGGCTTCACAAGATCCATGCCGATTTATTCGAACATGTGCTAGATTCCACCATTATTCATTATCGTAACTAAAGTTGTGTGAAGATATCTGATAATCCAGTGTTTCATGACAAATCAAACCACATTGATATCAAGTACCAGTACATCCGAGACATGGTGCAGAGGAAGGAAGTATTTGTGCAGTACCTTCCTACAGATGAGCAGGTTGTTGATGTTCTTACCAAACCAAGATGAAGTTCAAGTACTTTCGTGACAGACTTGGCGTGGCAGAGAATGCCTCCCTCGCTGAGAGGGAATATTGATGTTTGCAACTTCCTAAGACATTCTCCAGATAGTACTCCTTTGTGATTGAGTTGATTTGATCTGTGATGACACTTATCCGAGAAGGGATAAGTGCGGTTGGGCTTATAACCCAACGTCCCATGTGGAGAGCACATGAGGACATGTCAAGAGAGTTGACCCTTGATGTCATACACTATGGGAGTTGACCCTAGTGTTTCTAGAGGGTGTAGCCTCTAGAAGTCCACATGGAAATCCATGTGTGACAATCTTACTCCAGATCGTACTCCTCTGTGAATTGAGTTGAGTTGATTTGTGAGGATACTTATCCGAGGAGGGATAAGTGGAACACTCATTCGAGAAGGAATAAGTGCAGTTGGGCTTATAACCCAATGTCCCATGTGGAGAGCACATGAAGACATGTCAAGGGAGTTGACCCTTGACGTCATACACTATGGGAGTTGACCCTAGTGTTTCTAGAGGGTGTAGCCTCTAGAAGTCCACATGGAATGCTATGTGTGAAAAAGTTTCTCCAGATCGTACTCCTCTGTGAATTGAGTTGAGTTTATATGTGAGGACACTTATCCGAGAAGGGATAAGTGGAACACTTATTTGAGAAGGAATAAGTGCATTTTGGCTTATAGCCCATCGTCCCATGTTCAGAGAACATGAGGACATGTCAAGGGAGTTGACCCTTGATGTCTCACACTATG
>ML794988.1:135289-170990 GCA_009831015.1 Picea engelmannii | reverse complement strand
GGCCCAGATGTAGTCCTTCCTTGATCATGACAAGGAATAATATGGACTCGAGGTGCTTGAAGTGCTTTCCACGTGTCAGTTAGCATCAAGCCGACATTCACTCATAGGTGTGTGCCTGTGGTGAAAGATCTTGGTATAGTCTTCGTCCTAGTCATGGAGATTTGACAAGGAATGATAAAGACTCAAGATGCTATATGATATTACATGCGGATCCAAAGTGAGCCTAATCTTAGAGAGAGTTAATTGGCTCAGAGGGAGAGCCGCAGACGGATTTTCTCCTCAGTTCAGGTGGGAGAGAGATGTCTCCCAAGACTGAAAGACAAGTGTCATGAGTCTAGGGTGAAGTTTGTATACTTCAAAGACAAGAGTGGCATGTTGCAGAATGTCTCCCTCATTGAGAGGGAGTGTTGATGTTTAGACAACATCGGGAAGACATTCTCTAAAGATAATAATTAATAATACAGTTATTATTGATTATTAAATATAGTATATTATAAGTAAATGATAATAATAAATAGTTGTTGATTATTCAAGGGACGCATCCGTTCATGGATGGTCACCTTATGTTCCCTATATATGGAACACTCATTATTGTCATAATATATCGAATATCTCTCATATCTCATATGAATTAAAACTAACAAGAATTAGGGGTATAACCAGGTAAATTCAATACTAGGATTGAATATCAGAGTAATGGAAACATGGAATATATTTTAGAAGTTGGTTGTGGAAATAAATATCTACAAGTCAAGTAATGGAAAGTGGAATTGGATTTCAAGAGCCATGTAATTACTCAATGTGAATATTTCTCCAAATAGTGTCAAAGTTTGGAGAAACTCTCCCAAAGGATAGAGGTGAGTGTCAAAGGTGATTGTTGTGTAAGGAAGACTGTATATGATTAGGATAATACCTATGCATAAGCCTAGAGGCACACTTGAAGTGAAATATTTTTGACACATAAATAAAGGCTAAGCTTACTAACAAGGCATTGTTATTAAGCATAAGAGCACTCTGTAGAGAGTGTTGTGTGAAAGGACTTTCTAGAAAGAGGATAAGATTCCACAATTGAGTATTGTGTGGGTCTATTCTATATTAATTCCAGTGTATGTAGGACATGGAAGCATTTATAGCTTGTACAGTCGGATGAAGTGTCAAAGAGCTGCAAAAGGAAAGTCCAAGACTATAAAGAAGGTGATGCAATGTTGGAAAAGGTATAAGGAAGAACATGGGAATAATAGTATTCAATTTTTATAGAGACAAAAAATTTACAAGGTAAATTTAATAGAGATTCTCACGTTAAAGCCTGAATCCAATAAGTGAGAAAATCATTGCATGCATAGGGAGTTAAGGAATACATAGCCTTGAAGGTAGAAATATAGTGAAGGTTAAAAATATTGTTGCAAGAGAAGGAGAAACAATATCATGAGATGAAGTGTGATTTATGACTGGAGCAGTCATCTCTACGTGAAAGCATGGGAATGCAAGAAAAAAAAGGAATTGTTAGATATGATCTAACAACTTTTGTCTAAAAAGAATACCCAATGAAGGAGAGTTTCCTCTAGTATCAGAGTGCGCAGCAAACTCAGGGTACAGGTGCAAATGGAAGAGTGTAGAATTCCTTTTGGAGTAGAGTGGTCTTGAGTGGTCAAGCAGTGCTTTGCAATGAATCACTTAATGAAGTGAAGAAAGATATTTAAAATTGAGAAAAGCCATGGATGGAAAAGAGTATTAGAAAAATGACATTAAAGAACATTTCAGAATATTGAAATGTCAATCAATGAGAATGGTACTTCAAGCCTGGTTTTGGTCAAGGAAATGGAGAATGTAAACATTCAGCTAGAGTAGTGCATGTTACAACACTATGAATATTGACAATTATAGCAAAAATATGTTGGGACATGATTCTTTGCATGAAGAAAACAGTTGTGGGATGACAACACTAGTGGATCTAGTGGTTGGAAATGTAGTATGACCAAGCGAGGCTTGGTTGGAAGGTGTAGAATAGGGGCCAGTGGTGCACAGTTGAGCAGAATAGAAATGCACATGGAAATAGGGTTCTATATAAATTCAAAGACAACCATCTACGACAACAAAGTTAAATAATTAATTAAATCTGAAATAGGTATGCATTGGAGTGCATGATAGAATTGATGCATGATGCATACAATAAAAATAAAGTGCATCTCCATGAGATAGGCATGAAATATCAAATGATTGGTGCATAATGATGTGAATTTGTCCATGTGGACATGCTTGAACATGTTGATGGCATGAGTATAGACTAAGAGTAGTCTATTGAAATATATATGAAATAATGAAACTATGATGTTTGAATAAAACTAATGATGGATTGTGTATCTAGGAAATGAATGATTATGGCATGATGATATTGTTGCTTATGGTATCCATCGATATGAAGAAAAATGAGGATGGTAGAAATGTTGGGCAATAGAATTAGTGAAGGGATCCATAGAGCTTCTACAAATGTCAAAGGATCAAGTAGCATCAAGTAAATTGATAAAAATCATGTAGGTATGCATTTGGGGTTGTTATGATGTATAAATGTTGAAGGGAATGGAGATAAGAATTCCCCTAATATCAATATTTGAATTGATGTAAAGGCACGAGGCCTTGAATATGAAAATATTATTTGTTACTTGAATGCACTTATGGGAAATTTAATTTCATATTGTGTTATGTTTGTTATGAGATCATAACCAAGACAAGAAAGGAGACATATCCCTGTGGTAGCAATGAATGTCATGGGTATATGGTATTTCAGACTCAATGCAAGGATGCATTAGGTAAATGTGGCCATGGGCATTGGCACATAGGTAATGTTTGACTAAATTATGAAATGTTTTGGTGTTGGAATGGGTAGGTGAGGAATGACAGTTTCGTTCTATTTAATATGAATAATAGTTGGAAGTGATGGAATTTTTAGATTTCTATAATTATGAGAATCACTTCATGGAATAAATGCATATGTTGCAGTGAATAATGGTTTCATCCCCGATAGTATTATTAGTGTTTGAATTCCATTTCTAATATGAATAATGGATGGAAATGATTGAATTGCTTGTAAACTACAATTCTGAGATCATTTCATGAATTGTTGGAAATATGCATGTGTTAACAATCTTGTTTGGTTGCACGAAAGTTGAGAAATTGCAAGAAGATTGGTATTGGATATGGCAGTGATGTAAGTCCATAAAGAAGGATGATATCTATAGCTGCAATATCCAAACATAATGAGCTAGAAACTCATGCATGGAAATTTTATTTACATGTATAGAACATATTTGAGAAATTCATGATTGAAAATTGTTATGATATGCTAACAATTTGTTTGGCTGAAGTAAATGAGAAAAAAATTAGGAAAAATGGTCTTGGATATGGAAGTGGTGTAATCCCATAAGGAAAACAAATGCTTTCTATTACAAAGATCCAAAAGTATTGGGAAGAAAACTTGTGATTGGGAAACTTAGTTCCCTATATGTAAAACAGATTTGGAAATTACTATGTAAAATTTCTACAATGATATCTCATGATGACTGTATGTGTGTGATACAAATGAGATGATGGTTATTAAAGCTGGAAATATTGGAAAGGAGGCCATTGACATGACACTATAACCTTATGATTACCACAATTTACAATTTATAGTAAATAATCTAGTAACAAGTTGGCTCTACCCTTGTGCAAGAACACCTTGGCAAACGATAGATCGCCCGAGGGACTATGTAGCAGTGAAAGGGATTCCTGAGCCTGGAAGGTGAGAATGCAAAGGGGGAGGGAAATCAATATTTCATCTGACATGTTGGTTGAAATCATAACGGTGTGTCAAGAAGAGAACAATGAGCCAATTTTTTTATTGTGGTTTCTCGTAAAGTGGAGCAACAACCATATGAATAAGTGATTGTAATCATTGAGTTAATTATGTTGAAAGATGGGTTGATTGTTGTTCAGTGTGTTTTAGTTTTTTCCCTTGTTCCTTATTGCTTGTTGTGACTGAATAATGTCTCTGCATCTATGTTTTGTGGGATTAAATGCTTTAGTGTGTTTTTTCAGTCATCGTTATGTACAATTAAGCTTCTCGTGTCATGTTTGATTGTTATCAGCAGTTGCATGAGATTGTATGTCATGATTGTGTATTTTATTTCCACCAAAGTTGTGTTTAGATTTTATGCAGGAGGCACGATTGAAACTATTTGAAAGTGGGAGATTCCATTATCATAGTTGGAGTTCTTGGAGACACAACTCAAAGACTTATTGTATGACCTGTCACTGGAACCCTGGATGGGAAGTGGTGTAGCTTGAATAACTGCAGTGCAGAGAAAGGGTACACTTCCTTGGGTTGTCCAGGTTGAGGGGAACAATATTTTATTGGTTGGGATTGTTGTGGTAATAAAAAATGTATAAAATATATTGCATCTGGAGTTCATTGAGCCACAACCCTGAGACTTATTTTCCGACCTTGTACTGGAACCCTGGAAGGGAAGTGGTATAGCCTGAAGGACCGTAGTGCAGAGAAGGGGTACACTTCCTTGGGTTGTGCAGGTTGAGGGGAATGGGATTTGTTGGTTGGAATTGTTGTGGGAACCTACAAAGCATGAACAATATTGTAGCGAGATCCAGAGGAAGGCAGTGCAGGACATGGAAAAAAATGAAAGACTGTTGGTTGGAATTGTTGCCAGAATGATGAATTGTGAAATGATCTTACACGGGTTGGGCCAGAGTGCCTATGTATATATATAGTTTTGTATCAAAGAACCTATATAATTTTTTTAAGATGGAATTCCTGTGTGATTTTGGGCCAGGGAGCCTATATGATCGATTAATGGCCAAGAGAGAGAATTGTAAAGTGAATGGACACCTGTTAGGTGTTGTGCACTAAGGACAATGCAATAAGGGGGACGTAATGTAACATCCCCAATTTTAATCCATGTGAATTATAATTTAATAGTATAAATGTGAATTAGGCTGGTGAGCTGATCTGTTGGGGAAAAGTGTCCATATTGGTTTAATGTGGCCGAAGGTCGAATGGTATATTATGTGCATTGAAAACAATTAATAAAATTAATAATCATTGGCTACAATACGAAAGAGATGAAGAATGATGGGGGGCTATGATTCCACAAGAGAGGGGGGGAAGGGGAAATTATTCATGGGTATTAACCCAACCCACATTCCTGAAATTATTATCTTTGTGTATAACCTTCTATTTGTTGATTGAATGTATAAGAATCCAATCATTCAACTCATGTAAGAGGGTGGGTGTAAGTGGTCACATCCCATAGTTATTGGAGAGTATGGGATTAAGTACAATTATCTTAGGGAAGAGTGTAATTCAATTCAAACAAGCAATCGAGGGGATGAAATTTGTATGGCCAAGGGGGCATTTTTTTTACAGTCACGTTTTTGCATGGAGATAGTTTTTACATGCAGATTTTGGGCAGCAAAGGGGGAGAAGAGGGTTGGGAAGAGGACCATCCATGGTATACTTGAAGGCAACCATTGTTTGGTTTTGTTTTTATGCTAAGAAAGAGGCTTATGTGCATGTGTGGTGCAATTTTTTGTGGAGAAAATGACTCAGAGCCTTGTGCAGGTTGTTGTGAGAAAACATGAAACAACTGAGAGTTCCAAGAGTTCCCAGCTCAGTAATTCATGGCCAATCGAATGCATTAGTGGCTCTGATAAACAAATGATACAACCCAAGGGACTATGAGCAGTGAAGGGGGTACATTCCTTGGGTAGTGCAGGATGTGGGGAAAAGAGAGAGCTAGAGGTTTGGGACTATTGTGAGGATAGAAATTGGGTTTGGGGCTATTGTGTGTGGAGAGTGGATAACTAATGGGACAGATCTCCTTTTGGACTCATAGCCTCAGCTCAGGGTTGGCTTGCTGTTGAAATAAAATGAACAACGATGCCTATGAGTGGTAGGTTCATCCTTCATTTGAAACTAGTTGGTTAATCATTAACTTATAAGTTTTATTGTCTATTCTTATGTTAATTCTGTTGTGTAAATGGTTACACAAATGTTGTGTGTTGGTTGTTTTCTTGATAAGTTGCATTCATATTTAAAAATATGTTGTTAGATGCATATAAGACCGTTAAAGTGTGTGTGATTTGTAGCTGATAATCTACAGGAAATTGATAGGCACAAAATATTAATTTAAATGTGTATTCCACATGTAATGTTGCTTAGCTGGTGGTTGGGTATGTTATAATGGTGGATGGATTGGAAATATGGGATTTTTTGTCATAGGTAGTTTGAGCACATACTTGTGGACATACACAGACCAGAGGATAATTTCTTGAGGGCGAACTGAGCACTTGGATGTGTAGACAATCACAGGATGAAATGCATAAGTGATCGCAAAGTGGAGTGGTTCTTGGTTGCGACGAAGTGGATGCACCTTTGTGCATACTTAGGACAAGGAATATGTCCATGCAATGAGTTGAAGAACTTGGCTAAGTTGGATGACTTGGAGCATCTTCGCAACAAGGAAATTAATTGGGCACATATTCATCATTACATCTTTGTGTCATGCATCATCGAGAACAATAGTTGATTCAAGATGGGTTGTTGGAAGAGTGGTTCAACCACAAACTTCAGATGAGGTAGTTCTTCATAGAGTTACAATAGTTAGTTAGTTGTAGTATGGTTTAGAATTCAAGAAGTGTGTGCACGGTGCCTTGAAGTGGAAGCATTCAAGGTGCGTAGATGGTAGGTCACCGGAGATGAGTTTGGATGGTTTCATGTGAATTTTGGGACTTAGATGTATTTTTGAAGTGAACTGATGGACTCAAGATTATATCACAGTGAAGGTGTTATGCAGGTTTGTGGAGGTGTGGACATTGATTGAGGGGATTTCATGAAGAGATTCGATGTCTTAGGAAACTGAAGGTCAAGGACAACAAAATTGAATCATGGGTGCAACCAAGAATGTCGTTGGAAAGGTATGGTTGGTTTTGAGTTCTTGCATTTCCTAAGTGTTATGATGAGTTATTTGAAGGGAAGTCAGATGAATTGGTGGTTCAAGTGTAATATGTTTCTGTGGTGAAAACCGACAGACTTGAGGGTGGCTCAAGTGGTGCAGATTCAAAGTAGTCAAGTAGCAGTTGGGACACCTTGACTTGGGTTAATGTGTGTAGATATTTGGGGGACCTACTTGGACGAGTCCTATCATGGACTTAGGTAGATTTGGATGCATCTGTGGAGGTGACTTGCAGAGTTTCCTAACTCTTGGATGAGGTACCCTGGTGTGTTGGTTCTTTAGCTATATTTGTTGGGTCATGTGATGACTTGACAGTCATGATAACAATTCCAGGGTTTGGATGCTTGCAACAGGTGCAAGGAAGTTATGTTCTAGGAGATGGATAGATTTAGCAGAGAAGTCGAAAAAGAATTGTTGGAAGTCAACCTGAATTGGAAGAACACAGACCAAGTGACTTTGGTGGTGTTCGCTCGCCTTTGGCATGGGACATTGGATGAGGCGGAGCATACCTTAGTGACTTACAGATGATTGTGCGATGACTCAAAGATCTAGGAGGGTCGTTGGTTGAGGTTGGCAGGAGTATTGGTTTGAACGTACCTAAGGAATAGACTTTATTTATGGGTGATTCATTATACTTTGAGAAATTTGGATAGTTTGTTGGGATGTTTGAGGAGTGAGAGTGTGTTGGCCACACTCACCATAGATGTTGAGTTGCAAAGAGGTGACTCAACAGAAGGAGGTGAGTTGAGGACTTGCCTTGGTTTGTAGGATTGTGAGAACAGGTAGATTGAAGCATGAAGATATTACTTGGGCATGGGAATATCTATTGTTTTGGGCCACATGGTTGAGGGTGAAATCTAACCATTTCAATGCATAGAGAGGTAGGTGCAACAGTATGGTTGGGCGATGAAATAATGGGCTAAAGGAAATCTAGACATACGACTCTTGGTGTAGATGGGACATTTCATATCTGAATATGTAGGTGAATATGTGGAGTATTTTCCCAAGAAATCCAAACTTATGGAATTGATCACAACTTGATTCATAAGGGAAGATTTAGTTGGACGTGCAGATGCACAGTGATTTCCCTTGACACATCGCAGAATTGGATGTGATGTGGACCATGTGTGAGTCGAAATAGATTGGCTAACAACATCATGGGGTGGGAAGTGGAGTCAAGTTGTTACAAATGAATTTGTTTTAAGGTGAATTCATAGTGCAGTAAGGTGAGGGGCATCCTTACCTTGGTTTGAGGTTGTCGTGTAGATGGAATGAATTGCGGAAGGAAGTTACCAAGCTTTGGGAAATTTTTTCATTCTCAAGGAATGAACATGATAGTTCAACACTTGGAGAGTTAGTGCATGGGACAATGAATAAGAGGTTGAAGTACGAACATTTCATTAGGTTCAAAGTGAAACACTTAGACATTGTGGAGGACCTCCTTGATGAAGATTGGATGTGGCAGTAGTGAGGAAAGGGTGGACACTTTCCTTAGTCTTTGGAGTTGGACAAAGTGACGGATATGTGATAAAAAATACTAAGTTAGGGCATGATGAAGTGCATTCTCATGAGTTGGGAATGGATATTACACTAGATACCCAATTAGTTCAATGCATGGGGGATATCAGTGTGTGGAGACATGGCAGAGTTGGTTGAAGTATGGACGCAACAACAAGTTAGTAGGAGTTCAACACTTAGACATTTTTGAAGTTTTGATTGAGGTGGTAGCATCGATTGAGGAAACAACAACAATAGAATATAGTGTGATCGTCGCAGTAGGACAGTGGAAGCTTAGGCATTGCGGATAGAGTTAGGGAGGAGATGTCTTTCCAATGTAGAGTACAGATTGGTTGCACACAAATTTGGAAAGAGGGCAGTGTGGATGGTTGCATAGTGTTGCAGATGATTGCATACGTTGTGGAAATTTTGGGTTTCCACTTCGCAAGGAAACTTGGGGTTTCCACTTTGGTAGAATTTGGGGTTTCCAATTAGCATGAAACTTGGGGTTTCCAACAGAATTAGTTGCGATGGGGGAACAAGTTCAGGAAGAGACTTAGAAATCTTAGATTTTGTGGATGTTTTCTGGGACAAAAATGACTTGAGGTGGGGGAGGATATAAGGTCCTCGGCTAGAAGGGCATGGGCACCCTTTCCCAAGTCCTCAAGGAGAAAAAATTTGGGTTTGCTCCGGCACCCAAGATTTTCACTATTTGGGAAAGTGGGCACCTTGTGCGCATGAACATGCAAAGGGAATTTCCCAACCATGAGGCGAAGCATGGGGCCGAAGCGACCAAGAGAAGGGATGCACCAAAGAGGCTAGGGCACATCAACATGAGGAGCACACCAAGGTTGGGGTGCACCAATCCTAAGGGACGCGACGATTGATGAGAAAATGGGTTTTTTTGGGCGCACCAGGTCTGCGAAGGGGTGCATTGGTTCATTTGGGAATGATGGTTTTCAAATGGGTGTGATACACCCAAAGGGCGCAATGTTTCCAAAGGTAACATTTGGTGTCCATATAAGAGCATAAGGCACACAACCAAGAATGAATAGAGCAAGTGAAGAGGACAAGATCAAGTCAGAGGTTCTGTGGTATATTTGGACAAGGAGGGGTGAGCTCCCTCAAAGAGCCAAGTCACTCCACATTGGAGGACTTGCATTGTCTTGAGGTCATTTTATGGACAAAAAATGGACGACCTTCTTTGGGTTGAATCTAGTAGCAAGTTGGGTGGCTTTGGAGTTGGAGAAGTCTTATTGCAAGTCTAGGTGAGACATGCTATGAGGCAGAACCACAGGTTTATGTGAAGTCTTACAATAGAGAAGAGGCATTCAGTCTAAGGTGGACAAGTGTTTGGGGTGCACCGCATGAGTTGTGAAAGTTGTTGCGGTAGATGAGTCTTGGTGTGACAGATCTATGTATGATTTTCTTGGTGAGGTGAGGAGAGTCGTGCGACTATGCCTAAGTTGTAAACTAAGCCAGTAGTGCTCATATTGTAATTGTTTCACAATAATGTGACTTATTCGGGTCGTAGGCACGTCTTGTGTCTCCCGCACTATATATGTGTGTCTCTTGTTTGTTTCACAAGTGTTCTCTTCATTTCATGGAAGTGTTCTCTTCATTTCATGGATGTATGCTTAAATGACTAAGTGTTAAGTTGTTAACAAAATTGTCTAATTATACAAGAGAGTTGCAAAGAGTTAGAGTGTGACTCTCCCATAACCTAGAATGGAGTATGGGTATTCTCTACGTGAAGAGGTGTAGTCATGTGAAATTATCCTTGGTGTTGCCAAGCAACCAAGAGAGAATTGTCGCGGTACCACATGCCCTAAAGAGGTGCATGATCACAAGATATAGGCATACATCCTATGGGGATGTGATTGATCAATAAAATGTTGACACTATTGATTATTTAACTATGCATAATTTTATTTATTTTCACTAAACAAATTATTTATATATTTGAAAAAACAAGGTATTTTCACACAAGTCGAACACCTTAAGCAACCACTCACACAATCAAATCAAAGATAAGTACACCAATGTTTTATGTGGTTAAAACACTCAAAGAGGGAAACATTCCATGGTCCTAACCAACACAACGATTTGAGACAATATATTAATGCAAAGAAAAATATTTTACATAAGATCTTCTCATAGTCAATATTTAACAAATGATCCTCCATGATCTTTAAATTGAAATCATGTACCAATTGGGTGCTAAGACACAAACAAATATAGCCACTAGTTAAGGGGATAATATGAACTGTTGGATCACTTTATGTCTATAATAGATCATCAGCATTTGATTACATAACTACAAATGCATACCAAATAAACACACTTTTACCTAAAAACACATTAAACCAAGTTAATCTTAACTAACTCCTAAGTGTCTAAATATCCTAACATCACCCCTTAAGAACAACCTGGGATAGGATTGAAGGATTTACAAAGGTGACACAATAGGAGAAGGAAGGATGCATTAAATCATATCCCCCCTTAATGAAAACTTCTTGAACTCCTAACATAGATCGAAGTTTAGAAAATTTCATTTATGTAAGAGACTTTGTGAAAACGTCTGCAACTTGATCATCTATAGGGAAAAAGAGAACTTCAAGAATGCAATCTTGAATAAGATTTTTGATGAAGTTCAAGTGTATATCAATGTGTTTGTTGTGTTGACATTGAACTGGATATTTGGCGAGCTTGATGGAACTCTAATTGTCACACCATAGGGTGGTTAGATGTTGTTGTTGGAATCCCAACTCTGAAAGGATCTGTCAAATCCATAAGGCTTCTTGAATTTCATTAACCACTACTCGATACTCTGCTTCTACTGAAGAAAGATAAAGAGATCATTGTTTCTTACAAGTCCAAGTGACAGGTCTAGAACCAAGAATGAAAACATATCCTGCAATAAAATTTTGATCATCAAGGTCACCAACCTAATTAGAATCAATGAAATTAACCAATAAAGGATTACCCCTTGAACTGTAATGGCTCCCATGGAGTTTTTTCATATACCAAGTAGAAATACCAACATCAAATAAAATATCAAGACTAGTATGATTCAAATATAAGAGACTACCAAGCCCCCATGGTGTAGAACAGTCAGTGATGGAGTGTACTATTAAGGAACTTTGTTATGTGAAGTCATTGGTTTGAAACCCTTGGCTTACCTTGTGTGCCATGTGACGGGACACATTGGCATTCTTGGAAGTGATAGTGGTACCAGTCGGGAAAAAAAAAACCTGTGTCACACGAGTATGTGCCCGACTAGTTGTCGATTCCGCTAGTCACAAAAAATAAAATATAAGAGGCTACCAACTAACTAATGGTACAAAGTGGCATTTACTTCGAGTGTAGTATAGGTGGTAGCAATTTTGACTCCATACGATAAAAGAGATGGGGTTGGTTTACAATATTCCATGTGAAAGTAGCGAAGAAGGTCAGATGCATACTTAAATTGGGAAAGGGAAATTCCTTCCTTGGGTTGCAATACTTTGAGGCAAAGGAAATAATGCAAGTAACATACGTTCATCATTTCAAATTTCTTCTTAAGGATGGATTTCACATGGTTCAAAAGTTTTGGGTCACTACCAATTAGAATAAGGTCATCAACATAAAGGATGAGTATTGCAATATGGTTTCCTACTTTCTTGGTATAGACATTAGGGTCAGAATGAAATCTAGAAAAGTCGGTGTCAAGAAAACTATCCATTTTAGCATACCAAGCTCGAAGAGATTGTTTAAGACCATAGAGAGATTTCTTAAGGTGGAAAACAATACTGGAGTCATTATGTACACAACCAAGAGGTTGTTCCATGTAATTTTATTCTTACAAATCCCCATGCAAGAAGGCATATTTAACATATGTAACACCCCTAGCCTTCTACTGGGAAATGTCACTTGAAATAAAAACTTCTCACTTTGTTTCTAATAGTCAAAAATATCCATGCCCAGGAATAGACCTGTTGGGTTATGACACACAGAGCTCTTTTCGTAACATCATACATATAAACTCAACAAATAATATGCATTCTACTAATACACAATTTAATGCGGAAATCACAGCATAAATATTAACATAGAAATGGTACTTATATTTTTATGAAGACCACTATCTGTGTGCAGACCTTCCACAAACCTCCCAGCCATAGACCTCGTTGCTCCAAGCTATCAACAGTGGGTCATCCCTGAGTTGGGACTAAAAATCCATCAAGCGTAAAGGGAATCCTAGGCTAGGATGAGGTTACAAGGTCTCCAGCAAGGATTCTTTCCCCATTAGTTCACTCACGTCCACAGCTTATAGTCCCTCATTCCCCACATGCCTGTCCTACCCCAGGGAGTGTGCTCCTTCTCTGCTCGATAGTCCTTCTACTGCCCCACTCCCCTTCTAGGGCTTCAGCAATAGGTCGGACAGGAAATCTCAGAGCACTACAATTGTTGTGAGGCTCCCTCTAGGGAAATCACTTCCCTAGCAGCCTCTCTCACCTAGAGATCATTCCTCACAGGCCTAAAAACCTACTTCTTTAGTCCATCTCCTAGGCCAATCCAGTCCAAGTAATCACAAAAACAAATTGGTATGGCTCTGGTAATGACAATAAGCCACACTATTCCAGAGAAAAACATGGGCATAAACAAAAATGGCTAGGGTGCAATCAAGCTCAACCACTGCGCAGTTGTGTTGTGCTTCACAGGATAAAAACTAGTTAGCTTCACGGGGTTGCAGGGTTCATAGCTTGCATGAATGTTGCAGAGGTCAATGATGGAGGAAGTGGATGGCTGCATGAATGCTTAGTGTTTGAGTGCGTGAATCCAGAGCATGGTAAGAATGGTTGAGCCAACCCCCACAACGAATGATTTCCCCACATAAAAATGCATGCGCCAAGATCGACACATGGATCTCTTGGGAGCTCGTTCCTCTCCACTTGGAGTTTGTTCCTTTCCCCAAAGGAACTTAGGATAACAGGGGTTATTTCCCAAACCTTTGTCTTTAGGAAAATATATTATAATATTCCCTTGGGGTTAAGCTCTCAAGCTTAGCCCTTTTTCCTAGCCTCTTATCCCCTTCCCTTTCCCTTCCCAGTGGAGCTTACTCCCCCATAACTCTTTCTTCGTGGTCGGTCTACACACAACGATGTATTTATATTAATGATTTTAGTATTGACATATACAAAAATAGGCTCACTGACCTTAGCATCTAGGCTCTCTGGCCTAATAAACACATAATCCTCCCAGCTTATAAACACTTGGCTCACCAGCCTATAAACATAATTAAAATTCAACAGGGGCTCGACCTTGGGGTATTACAATTCTCTCCCCTTATTTATGCATTGTCTTCAGTGCATCCTATTTACATATTACAGTAAGATTTTCAAAAATCTTCAAAAAAATGCAGGTATTCTGCTCGCATGGCCTCTTCGTGCTCCCAAGTAGCATCCTTAGCACCGTACCAGGTCCATTGGACCCTTACAAGATCGATGGCTCGATTCCGAAGTTGCTTGATTTTCTGGTCCAGAATGTGTACCTGATGCACTTGAAAAATGTCTTCTTACTCCACATGAATTACATTCCAATCAATAACATGATTAGTGTCAGGTATTATTTCTTAAGCAATGATACATGGAATACATTATGAATGCTCATAGATGCAGGTAATGCAAGCATATAAGCTACAAGCCTAATCCTTTCTAGGATTTCAATTGGCCCACAATAACGAGTTGCCAATTTGGAACAGTTTCCCAACTTCAGGGAACTTCTATTGGCCTTCACTTTCAGAAACACATGATCACCAATACAAAATTATTTGTGAATTCTGCCCTTATCAGCGTAGTTTTTCCGCCTGTCTTGAGAAGCCTTTAAATTATGATTTATATTTGACATCTTCTCTTCCATTTTCCTGAGCAACTCTAGCCCAACCAATGCTCTATCAGTTGGGTTATCCCTGCTTATTGGTGTGTTGCACTTTCTGTCATAAAGTGCCTCAAATGGGCTCATCTTCAAAGATTCCTAGTAACCATTGTTGTAGGAAAATTCTACCAAGTGTAGATAATCCTCCCACTTTGATGGCTTGTCCATCACATACATTCTTATCATATCCTCTATCATTTGGTTCACCCTTTCTGTTTTCCCATCAGACTTGGGATGATAAGTTATGTTGAAGTTCAGATTTGTTCTGAACCCTTTGAGTAATCCCTTCCATAACTTTGAGGTGAACTTTGGATCTCTGTCAAACACAATTGTCTTGGGTATTCCATGCAAGCGTGCTACTTCCCTCATATAAATATCAACAACATTGGTTTCCTTGTGAGTAATCTTCATTGGAATGAAACAGACAAATTTAGTAAGCTTGTCCACCACCACCATGATAGAGTAATGTTGCTTGCTTGTTCTAGGAATATTGATGATGAAATCCATTGACACTACTTCCCACTTCCACTCAGGAATGGGCAATTCCTGCAGCAACCCAGTTGGGTGTCTATGCTCAACTTTGACCTTTTGACACTCTAGACATTTAGTAATGTACTCAACGATTTCTTTCTTCGTGCCTAGCCAATAGTATTGGCTTTTGACTGTTGCAATTGTTTTCTGATATCTGGGGTGTCCAGTGTAAGGTACATTATGCATCTCTTTCAAGATCGTACTCCCCAATTCATGAGAATTGGGTACATAAATTTTGTTCCTGTGCAAGAGAATTTCATCAATTCCCAATTTATAATCTTCAACCTTCTGCTGCATTTTACCTTGATGTAATTTTGTTACTATCTCCATGTACTGCAAATCTACTTTTGCAGCCTCAGAGATTCTTCCTTTAAGATCAGTTTGATACATGTTAATGGTTGTAGCATGCATTTCATGCACTCTCCTTTTGAGTGCATCAACCACTTTGTTCTCTTTTCCTTTGATGTGATTGATATCAAAGTCATACTCACTGAGGAATTCTAACCATTTGTTATACCTGGCATTTAAATTTGGTTGATCAAGCAAATATTTCAGACCATTGTGGTCTGTCCTCATCTCAGACCTCTTTCCCATGAGGTAGTGCCTCCACTTCTTCAAGGCATTTACTATGGCTGCCAACTCCAAATCATGAGTGGCGTAGAGCCTTTCATGCTCTTTCAATTTTTTGGATTCAAAACATACCACAAATCCATTCTGACTAATGACTCCATTAAGTCATTATTTGCATGCATCTGTGCAAACCAGTAAATATTCATTTGGATCTGGAATTCTCAAAATTGGACCACTGGTTAACAACTGCTTCAATTGTTGGAAGCTCCTTTCACATTATGTTGTCCAATAAAACTTCACCCCCTTCCTTTGCAAGGAAGTGATCAGATGAGCAATCCTCGAAAACCATGCAATGAATCTTCTGTAGTGGTCAGCTAGACCCATGAAGGATATGACTTCTGTCACTTTCTTAGGTGTTTTCCACCCTTTAATAGCTTCAATATTTTCAGGGTCCACTACTATCCCTTCTTCAGATATGATATGCCCTAAATAGTGAATTCGGTTCTGATGAAATGAGCACTTGCTCAATTTGGCATACAACTATTTCTCTCTTAACACTTGTAACACCATCCTCAAGTGATGCTCATGCTCTTCTTCTGACTTGGAATATACAAGGATGTCATCCAAAAAGACAATGACAAACTTGTCTAAGTATTCCCGAAAAAAACCATTCATTAATCACATGAAAACAACTGGTGCATTTGATAACCCAAATGGCACCACTATGAACTCGTAATGACCATACCTTGTCCTGAAGACAGTCTTTTTGATGTCTTCATCTTTGATTCTTACCTGATGATAACCAGATCTGAGGTCAATCTTTGGAAATGTCCTTGAATCCTTCAATTGATCAAAAATATCATCAATCCTGGGAAAAGCATACTTGTTCTTTATAGTTACTTTGTTTAACTGCCTAAAATCAATACACAACCTCAATGTCTCATCCTTGTTCTTTAAAAAAAAAATTGGGGCACCCCAATGTGACATGCTTGGGCGTATATACCCCTTCCTCATAATTTCTTCAAGATACATTTCCAGTTCCTTCAACTCTAGTCTACTCATCCGATAGGGAGTCTTAGATACTCGAGTTGCTCCAAGAATTAAGTTTATAGAGAAATCAACACATCTTTTAGGAGGTAATCCCAATATTTCCTTGATGACATCCTCAAAATATTTCAGGACCGCATGATCCTCAAGATTTGGAACCTTATCCTTAGGTGCTTCCTCCATATGAGCCATGAATATTTGGCATCCCTTCCTGTAGAACTTCTTCAACTGCATTTTTTAGATCTCTCAGATAGTAACTGCCTGAGGAATTCCTTGGACTATTCTTGGGTTCCCTTCCTCATTCAGAAAAGTAAATTCCTTGTTACGCCAGTCTAATATGGCATGGTGTTGTTCCAACCAATCCATACCAATTAGACAGTCATTTAAACCCAAGGGCAGGATGTTCAAATCTTCCTTGGTACTCAACCCATTCATGTCCACTGGACATGTTTTAACCAGCTCACCAACTTTTCTCTTGGCTCCTGTAGCCAGCTGGACCAGCAAATATTTCCCATGCTTGCTTCTTGGCAATTGTAATCTTTCCACTACCTTAGGATCTATGTAACTATGACTATCTCCTGAATCTATTAAAATAGTAAAGGCATGGTCATTGATCATACCTTCTACTTCAATCATGTGTGAATGAAACTTTGCTTGCTTGTTGTCCAAGGATGCATAGATCCTTGGAACACTTCTTCCCATGTCCTCCATTGTCTTTGCTTGTTGTACATTGTGTAAAGTTCTCACTTTGTCACTTTTGTTTGGAAAATATCTATACATATGATCTCCTTTACAACCCCAACATTGAATGGGTGTCTTCCTTGGCCTTTTCCCACCTGTCTCTGTCATTCTAGGATCTCTAGGGGTTTGTTGTCCCTGAGAACTGTTTCTGAAGAAGGGCAGCTTGTTCCCCTTCTTCCTCTATTCCATATTGAACTTCTTCTTGTCTTCCCAAGCTCTTTGTAAAGTAGGATTTCCTTTATGCTGATCATATAAGCACTTGGCTCTGAATCTTAATCGTCTCATCCTTGATGAAGGAGACATACTTCAACATTTCTAAAAATCTCCTTTCATACTCATCAATGGTCATGCTGCCCAGTCTGAGTTCAAAGAACTCTTTCATCTTTTTGTCATAATACCTCTTGGTTAAGTATTTATTCTCAAAATGCTTCTTGAATTCCCTCCAAGACACATTCTTCTCTCTGATGTGCTTCACTTGCACAAGATGATCCCACCACATGGATGTTTTTCCCTTAAGCTGTTAAATAGAAATTTATTCCTTCTGCATGAGAAGAATAATTATTCAGCTGGAACTATTTTCTCATGCCCAACATCCATGTCTCAACATCTTCATCTTCTTGTGCTCTTCATCAAAAGTAGGAGGTTTGATTTTATTCATTTCTCCTCTCAATTCATCCACCCGAACCCTCTTATGCTTCCTAACAGGAGATGGACTTGAGTTGTTGTGTGCTCTCCTATTGGAATGTCCTTGGGAGTGATGGTGATGTCTGCTACCACTCCTTTATCTTCCTTTTCCCTCAGGGGTCCTATGGCTCCTTGATTTGTTGGAGACACCCTCCTTATCCAACTTCTTTTAAATTCTTTCCAGGATCTACATTAACTTCATGTTGAAGTCTTCCTACTACTCCTTGGCTTTCATAATCCTTTCATTATCAACCTTGTGACTCTAGACAACTTTCTACAAATTTCTAATGGTTTTTGTCATATTCATGTTATCATCATTTTCTTTTGTATGTCCATTGGAGTTTGTTCCTTCCATACCCAAATGGACATCCATTCCTATGATCTCATCTTCTTGGATATAAGCCTCGTGTGCATCCTCCATCTCTCTTCACTCTAGGATGATTATGTTCTACTTGACAATTGTTAACTCTACAAAAATGTGCAGCCAACAAAACATTCTCATGCTAACTGTTCTCAACAATTTCATGAAAACATGAACCATTTTGATTCATTAATATATCATAATTCTTTTCTGTTGATTTCCTGAGAAATTTACTACTCAGATCCAATTTCTGGTTGAAAATTTATCTTCTACTATTCAATACCTTTCTAATGCCTGCTTCCATGCTCAATTCTGAGTTTTGAGTAGGAAGTTATGGATACTTGAACAATTTGTATTTTTAGTGATGCAATCCATGTACATGGATTATTCCATCTCAGAGCCGAATTGGCTCTTGGATCCATGTTGGGTCCTTTCTTCAGGTTTACAAGCCTTCTTAACTTTGTTAGGTGTATGTCTGTACAAACAAAAACCTCACAGGCTCCTTCTTTAAGCTCTTATTTGTTCTTAAAAACAATTTTCGAGAACTAGCCCTTCTTCTTCGTCCCCTGAAAGCATGTGACCGAATCTTGGTTGCAAGGAGCTTATCCTATGCTTCGGGTCTCCTGGGCTTCGGAGGTTTTCCTTTCCCCTCACCACATTTCCTCTGAACGTCGAAGTGGCAAGCTTCCGAACAACTGCTTCTTCGAAGCTTCGAAGCTCTGGCACTTCAAAGCTTCGGGATTTGGAAGATCTTCCTTCATCACAATCCATTTCCTTTGAATGCCAAATATCTGAACATCCGGAGTCTTATCGAAATCATACACCAAAGGGGTGCTACATGTCGAAAACAAGGAGTGGACACGTGGCCAAACTAACAGGTGAAATGTGGTACAATTAATGGTTGGCACATGTCTGGTTCTCATTCGTACAACACACATACCAAAGGCATGAAACTATTGACACATGGCATGCTTATAGTGTTCCACATCACCCTAGGTGATGTTGTCATGCCACATCACTCAGGGATTCTGTGACTTCGAAACTTCGGGCTTCAGCGGACTTTACACCTGCACACCTCTAACCTCCCAAACGCCCAACTTACGAATACTTGGAGGATGCACTGATCGACGATCCTCACTCATTGTTTATATCTACGGTCAATAGGAGCTCCAGGACTCCGGGCTTCGGGAGTTATAAGGATCCATATTTCATTGCCTCCCGAATTTTCGAATTGGCAAACTCCCGGAATCTTCATTAGCGGTCACACACCAAGGGGTGTTATGTGGCAGAAAATAAGGAGTGGACGTGTGGCCTATCTGACTTGTGACACATGTCCTATTCCAATTGGCCCTATCAGTCTTTGAACCGCTTTAAAAATGGTGATACGTGGAACGTATCCTGTGTGTCCATGTCACCCCAAGTGACGTCAGCAGATTACGTCACCTTTGTGACTTCTTGACTTCGGAGCTCCGAGAATTCGAAGGGTTCCTTCCTTAAAACACTTCAAAATGTTTGAACTACCGGACTATGCTACTCCAAAGTTTCGGGACTCCGACGCTTTGGGACTTAATGAGACTTTACCTTACAACACTTCAAATTACCCGAATGTCGAACCGACGAATACAACAATCCCCAAAGCTTGTTAATCAAAAAATTAATGTAGTGACACATGGCCCCACTAACGGGCGACACATGCCAGGTCCCAAATGGTAATAAAGGTCTATCAAAAGTACAAAAACAAGTGACATGTGGTAGACTTAGGGTAGGTCCACGTCACCCTAGGTGACATCATCATGCCATGTCATATCTGGTGCTTTGGGACTTCAACACTTCGGGCTTCGAGAGATTCCATTCTAGCACACCTTATAACTCCTGAACATGTCCACCTCACTTCGTCGCTACGGGACTTCGGAGAATTCCATTGTTGAACACCACACAACCCCCGGACTGTAGAATTTTGAACATTGCTTAATCTGCAAACACGTGTCGCCGAAAATGGTCGGTCCGGATTGGTTCCCGACTTTGGTACTTCGGAGCTCCAGGACTTTGGCAATTTTCTCTCCTGTAGTTTTAAAACGGCCGGAGGGGAGAATTCCAAAGGACTTCAGTGCTCAAACTTTATGCACCTTCTCTGGATCCAATGATTTTGAGGGGTATGTCCCTTCCCAAACAAATCCAAACCCACGGTTACCGGGTCTCTTTTCTCTATTGATTTCTTGAACCTCTATACCTCCTGAGATTTCCATTACCACCCAGGAGTTGTCTCAGCGCCACTTTGGCACTCTGTACATCAAATCCCTGTGGAATTTTGACTCCAAATTCCACATTCGTGGCCCATCCAGGTTCGATGTTGAAACCATGGGCTCTGATACCAATTTGTAACACCCCCAGCCTTATGTTGGGCAATATCACTTGAAATAAAAACTTCTCACTCTATTTCTGATAGTCAAAATTGTCCATGCCTAGGCATAGACCTATTGGGTTATGGCACATAGAGCTCTTTGTGGAACATCATACATATAAACTCAACAAATAATATGAATTCTACTAATACACAATTTAATGTGGAAATCATAGAATAAATATTAACATAGAAATGGTACTTATCTTTTATGAAGGCCACCGACTGCGTGTAGACCTTCCACGAACCTCCCAGCCTTAGACCCCGCTGCTCTAAGCTATCAGTAGTGGGTCACCCCCGAGCTAGGACTAAAAATCAACCCAAGGTAAAGGAAACCCTAAGCTAGGTTGAGGTTACAAGGTCTCCAGGAAGGATTATGTCCCCAGGATTTCACTCACATCCACAACTTATAGTCCCTCATTCCCCACATGCCTGTCCCACCCTAGGGAGTGTGCTCCTTCTCTACCCGACAGTCCTTCGGCTGCCCCACTCCCCTTCCAAGGGTTCAACAATAGGCTAGACAGGAAGTATCAGAGCACTACAACTATCATGAGGCTCCCTCTGGGAAAATCACTTCCCCAACAACCTCTCTCACCTGGAGAGAGTTTCTCACAAGCCTGAAAACCTGCTTCTTCAGTCCAACTCCTAGGCTAATCCAGTATGGGTAATCACATTAGCAAATAGGTATGGATTTGGTAATGATAGTAAGTCACACTAGTCCAGAGAAAAACATGGGCAGTAACAACAATGGCTAGGGTGTGATCGGGCTCAGGCACTGCATAGTCGTGTTGTTCTTCATAGGATAAAAATGGGTTAGCTTCACAGGGTTGTAGGGTTCGGAGCTTGCATGAATGTTGTAGAGGTCAACGATGGGGGAAGTGGATGGTTGTGTGAATGCTCAGTGTCTGAGTGCGTGACTGTGTTAATCCAGAGCATGGAAAGAATGGTTGATCCAACCCCCACAACGACTGATTTCCCCACATAAACTGCATGTGCCAAGATCGACACATGGCTCTCTTGGGAGCTCATTCCTCTCCACTTGGAGTTGGTTCCTTTCCCTAAAGGAACTTAAGATAATAGAGGTTAATTCCCAAACCTTTGTCTTTGGGAAAATATATTATAATATTCCCTTAGGGTTAAGCCCTCAAACTTAGCCCTTTTTCCTAGCCTCTTAACCCCTTCCCAGTGGAGCTTAGTCCCCCATAAATTTTTCTTCGTGGTCGGTCTACACGTAGTGATGTATTTATATTAATGATTTGAGTATTGACATATACAAAAATAGGCTCATTGGCCTTAGCATCTAGGCTCTCCGACCTAATAAACACATAAGCCTCCCAGCTTATAAAAATGTGGCTCACCAGCCTATAAACACAATTACAATTTAGTAGGGGCTTGGCCTTGGGGTATTACAACATCCATCTAATGAACTTCCCATTTATGTAAGGCAACAAGGGCTAGAACAAGGCATATGTAATTCATTTTGGTTATGGGGGCAAAGGTTTAATTATAGTCAATTCCTTCAACTTAAGAAAATCGTTTGGTAACTAATTGGGCCTTATGGATTTCAACACTTCCATCTAATGCATACTTAGTTCTATACACCCATTTACATCTGACAAGTTTTCTTCCTTTCATAAGAGGTATAAAATCCCAAGTATCATTTGCCATTAAGGAACAATATTCTTAATTCATTGTTGTGTCCCAATATAGATGGCCAGAAGATTTTGCAAATGTTTCTGGATCATGAGTCTATGAAGTTTGAGCCAAAATAAAGGAGGCTTACTAGAATTGTGAACATGTACAACGTTGATTTTTAGAATCATCGGCAATGTCACTAGCTACTTCTTATGTTGTATGGACACATTTGAGAAGCTATAGTGTTGGTGCAATTTCATTTTCAATGGACCCAACTAGAGGAAGGTGAGAAGACAAAGGTGGATTTCCATCCTCACTATCATCATCTAAAGAAGAAACAAGAATAGGATAAGATAGCACAAACATCGAATATGACTTGCAGTCCATAGATGGCACAAGCACAGAATTAGTCTCGTAGGACGAGATATTTTCATCAAAGTTAACCTCTCTCCTCATAATAATTTCATTGGAATGAGGTTGAATAAGTCTATAACCTTTTACATCTTCATAGTATCCAACAAAAGTGCACTTCTCACTTTTAGGTTGAAATTCTTTCAGTTTTTCATCGGGAATGTGAGCCCGTGCTTACTATCAAACACACAAAAGTGGCTTGCATCTGGTTAAATTTTACTACATTATTCTTCTAATGTTATATTTTTTAAAGCCTTTGTGGGAGTGTGATCTACTATGTAATGGGAACAATTAATGGCTTCCACCCAAAAATGAGGACTCAATCCCTTAGATTAGAACATACAATTTGTCATTTCCTTTAAGATTTGATTATCTCTCAACAACACCATTTTGTTGCGGTGTATGTGAAACAATGTGTTACATTTGAATGCCCTCTGTAGTGTGGTAAGTTGTAAAAAAAAATTAAAAATATTCACCTCCATTATTTGTTCTTAACCTCAGTAGTTGATTTCCATATTGTTTTTTTACAAGGGCCTTGTAGGCCAAAAACATGTCAAAAAATTCAGTCTTAAACTTTAATAAATAAACGCAAGTGTGTCTAGAGAAGTCATAAATAAAAGTTAAGAAGTACTTGCACCCAGAGAAAGAAGGAGAAGGAAGCAAACCACATAAATCACTATGAAAAATATGTAAGGGGCTTGAGGCATGTTTTCCAAAATTATCATGATGATGTTTTCTAATAACACAGTCGGCATAAGCACGATCTCTGCAAGAAACAAAAGGAAGACCAATCACCATATTTTTATTACATAGTTGTTGCAATGAGAAATATTTTATATGACCAAACTACTCATGCCAAAGTTTGTTTAAGTCATTACCATGAGCAACAAAAACTAAAGGAAAATATGATGACCCGAAGTTGTCAAATTTGTACGACTTGGTAATATCATCAATAATTCCAATTTCTAGAAAATTCTTAAGATATTTTAAGTCCTTGATTACAACTTGGTGAGGTAAAAACTCTACGATTTCACCTTCACCGGAATGAGTGATTTGATATACCGATAGAAATTTACAGGAGATACTTGGAACACACAATACATCATTAAAATGACCAGCATTTAACTTAACTTTTATAGACCCTACAACACTAAGAGATCTATCATCACCAACAAAATTTGTTTGGTGTTACATTTCATTAAGAGCAAAAAAATGTCTTTATCCTTATACATGTGATAAGATGCTCCATAATCAATACGCCACTCATCATAAGAAGAAGTAGAAGTTGCATTGAAGGAAAACCAAAAGCACAAAGTGCATGTCTATGAGAAGAAGAGTTGGAAGAAGAAGAATCAAGATTGATGTTGTGCTTTTTCATTGCTTCTTCTAGAGCCTCCATCTTTTTAAAACATTTAAACTCTAGATGACCATCTCACCCACAAAAGTTGCAATTTATCTCAGTCTTCTTACTGTTTTATTTTGGTCCCTTGTTACCATTGGGAGTAGAAGTTGGATGAGAGAGTTTGGGGTTGTTGTTTTGTGGATGTTGCTTCTTTGGATGCTTGGATTTATCCTTTTGTTGGGCCACTAAGACTTTGTTAGATGTACATGCAGTTCTAATCACTCTATTATGCAAGAGCTTATCTTTCTCTCTAATCAAAGAATCACAAAAAGATTCAAAAGAGGGTGGTGTGTAAGCATACCCTACATCTTCTCTAGTGGAATGAAAAGTAGATACAAACATAGAATATGCACTACCAAGCTTGGGAAGAATAGCATATATAAATCATTCATCCTTCATTTAGATTTCAAGTCTTTAAGTAAAATTCTGAGTGTTTTGAACTTGGATAGATAATCTTCAATGCAAGAGAAATCATTGGGATTTAAAGAAATTAATTGATTTTCAAGATGGTGGGTTTGAATTTCATTGTGTTTACCAAATACGACTTCTAGATTTTTCCAAGCTTCATCTGGGTCATCAAATCCTTAAAGGTGAAACCATAAATCAATAGAGATGGAAATTATGATTAATCCATGTGCTTCGTCATTGTTATTATCATAGTTGGATTTATTTGCAACATTAGTGGGGAAATTTGTATTTTCCCAAGGTAATCCTATAAATTCCTTTGCTTTGTAGTACATCCTCCATATGAGATTTCCATGAGAAGTAGTCGGTACTGGTAAACAAAATATCACTTTGACTAACCATATTAAAATATGTAGGGAAGGTGGATTTAAAAGAAAAAATTGGCTATTTGGATGGAAAGCTCTAAAAAAAATAACAATTTAAAATGACATTGAAAATGGACTTTTGATGTCAAAGTTATGCCCTCTGTAAGAATGGTATAAAATATAACCAAAGTGTCATGTGGCAGATAGAGGTTAGCCCATGTGGTGGTGAATGCACGATATAGTACTTGAGTAAAAAAAAATATCCTTCATTCTCTAGCTTTGCTTATAAGTTTACTTTTACAAATAAGTCACTTATGAACTAACCCATTTTTATAAAATAAGTGAGAATCACCTTTACAATGAAGTTACTTCATAAATTAAAGTTGCATGCAAAAAGTAACTTGAAAAAATAATATTTAAGTAACTTTTGAGTGGTCCACTTTTATAATTTAAGTGTAATGCACTTTACAATAAAATTATATGAAAACTTAAAGTTCTATAATTTTTTTCAAAAAGTAACTTAATAAAAAGAAGCACTTGAAATAAAGGCCTCTTAATTAATAAAAAAGTGAGTTAATGCAAAATATATTCCAAATGTTATAAAGGAAGAGGGAACTCTTTTATTTAACTCTTTGCCTCAAAGTGTGTGTTTACCCCAAAAACCTTTGTTTTTTCTTGCAAAAAACTTCAGCATGGAATAAGCAAAAACAAGCAAGGTTTAAAAAAAAAATCAAAACTTAACAAGAATGAGGGTTGGATATCAATTAGCCTACCCAAAAAATGAAAGTTTTCTTTATGTTTCTAATTTGTTGAGATTGTATAAATCACAGAGCAAAGACCATAAGCAGAAAATAAAACATTTTTTTGCTATGTTTCTTATTTGTCGAGATCGCACAAAGTGCACAACATAGAGCATATGCAAAGTGGAAAAGCTACCAAACCGGGAATACGAATAGAAAAAAATGAAATGTTAACACATTATTAAAATATTAAAATGTGTGATAAAACTTTATAACTCGGGATCTAACAAAAAATGTTGTATCTTGGGAAAATGGAAACTTTTTCAAGTGAAACAATAAGTGTTTCCAGTTGAAAGTGGAAATCTGGATGCAATGGAACAAAATGCTTAGCTCAAAAATGCATAGAAATAGTAGAACCCATAAATATTTTGATGCATGTGGCAACACAAGTTCAAGATCTCAATCAACAATGAGAGTGAGTCTTCATATAACAAGATTTGATACCATGTTCAAAACATATGACATTTCCACACAAGTTGAACACATTAAGTGACCACTCACACAACCAAATCAAAGATCAGTACACGAGTGTTTCACGTGGTTAAAACCCTCAAAGAGGGAAACAATCCACGACCCCAACTAATGTGGCCACTTGAGGAAGCATATTAATGAAAAAGAAAAAAATTTACATAAGACTTCCTCACAATTCATCTTTAGAAAATGACCCTCCTTTCTCTTTAAATAGAGATAATGGACCAATTGACTGCTAAGCCACATATCAATATAGTTGTTAGTATCGAGGAGAATATGAACCATGATATCACTTTATGTTTAGAATGTATCGTGATCGTCAGATCACGTAACTACAAATGCATACTAAAGAAACACATTTTTACCTAAAAACACATTAGACCAAGCTGATCTTAACTAAATCCTAAGTGTCTAAATATCCTAACACTAACATTGGCAAGGAAATATCCTACAATGTGGGAATATGGTCAACCTTATCATTTAGAAAGTGTAGATGAAAAGAGACGATCCTTTAAGTGTGTCATCATCATTGATTTCAAGCTATCAAATCGAGCAAGTTCAAAAGATAAAAATAGTATTGAATGGAATCCTCAATATGTTGGAAAAATCCTAGAAACTATTGTGTTGGATTAACATTCATTCAAATGTTGTATTTTTAAAGGTAGATGATATGAAGGCATTTGAGAGAACACAAAGACATGATACCCATAGTGGGTTGTTTTCCATAGATTCCTCAAGGAACCTACCAAATAATAAGGAGCCTTATGTTCTACCAATTCATTGTGAGTAGGTATTTCTTTCACTCAAACAAAAATATAAATATAAGAAAATGTGATCATATATAATATGTTAATTGATAATTTATTATGAATATAATTTATTTTTTATTAATCAATAATAATTACATGACAAAATTCTAATTTATGTATGGGACTCATGCATAGGTGTTTTCCTATGAAGATATTATGGATCCCAAATGGATATGTATCATACATTATGATCCAAGATTAAGGCATGTATTTGATGTTGTATAAATGAATATGGAGCAAAACAATGATGACTAGAAAAATATAGATGAGGGATTAGGGAACATAGAAGAGGTGGACATCCATGATAATGTTGAAGATGATTATGGATTTGATAATAATATATTATGAAGAAAAGATCTTTGTGATGGTGAAGTTCAAGCACAAGAATATAAAGTTGATAATGACGATAATAGTCCTTTAGCAATATGGAGACACAGGGCTATAGGAGGTTGTTCACATGATGATTAGTTGGAGGACACCATTCATCATGGCAATTTTGATATTATATACAATCCACGGGACAACAATATTGATTACAACAATCAACAATATTCGAAGTTAGATGATTTTATAGAAATAAACAATATGGATAATATACAAAATGATGATCAAAATAGATCTGGTAACAATATAGCCAATCTAGAAACACGTTTTTTTATGATGAAGATGAAGGTGAAAACAAAGATGATTGTGTTAACGCTCTGTAATTTGCCTAAGGCTGCGGAGGCAATCACAGAGGTAACCTCGAACCACTTGGAGTCTTGGATCTAACCCTCCAAGACTCAGAGAGGGATCTCTCTTTCTGAATTAACTTGGTATGGAATAGGACAGATGTTAGGCTAGCTATGAAAGTATGGGGTTGGGGTTTTGAAATGTTTAGATGAGGATGTGGTTGACGAGTTTCTCAGATCACCATTGGGCTATGGGGTCTGTTTATAAGACAATGATCAAAACAGATCTAGAGGTAAATGTATCCACAGGGCAAGATAGTAACAATTTTGGATAGTCTTAAGCTTGAATGGTGTCGATTGAGGAAGAAATGGGGGAGGAAAAACTGAGCAAATGAGCAGTTAAGAATTCATAAACTGAGTTTTAGAAGAAAACATAAAGATTATTGAAAAATTGGACAAAGAGTATGCATGCATAAATTCTTCTCCATTTACTCTTTTTCAATAATAAGAAATGAAATTGCTGGAATGATAGCAGAAAAATAACTAAAAATAGACAAGGAACACACCACCAAAACTGCTTCACAAGAATCCTTTAAATCATTTCTCTATTGTTGTTCAGTCATTCAAAAATTACAAACAAAACACCTCCTGGAGTAGCAAGGCCCACAGTCCAGCCAAAAGAGAGAAACTTCACACAGGTCGAACCCTGCTTACATCTTTTACATGTGTATATAAAGGTAAAGATACTATCAGTCCTCAAAAATTCGAACTCTACCTATGTTTTCTAAAAATAGAAAATAGTTACAATAATTGACACATGTCACAGATGGTCTCCCACACATAGGGGTCGATTATAACAGAAATGACACATGCAAAACTTCTCTAGATTTCCCGAGTGTTGTTTCAGTAGAGTCCTTTTCCATTCGAAAGGAAGACAACACATTGACAGGTGGAGAAATAGCGTTCCCTTTACTGGTCTTCACGATATCTTCAATAAATGCCAAGAAGATGACAAGGCACTGTGAAATCTTGTTGTGACAGATGGACAATCTTTACCACGAATTTCAAGAGCCACTTAACCATTTTTCATTGATACCTGCCTCAAAACTTGAAAGGGTGATGATCTGTATCAGTTTAATCTTTATCTTTCGTTTGGCACCCCTTTCACAAAATCTCGCCCCCAAAAATTTCGATCTGTGCAAAACATGAACCTTCTGTCATCCTTTACGCTTTCGGTAGCTTATAGGTGTAAAACAGCAAAGGGTTAGCCGTCGAAAGGGTAGCTTGCGGCAGCTAACAACGCCTCGAGGAAAACGAATATGCTGTCGAAATGCTGAGTTTTCCACCACTGTCCAAAACTGCAAAAAGAGACTTTCTTTGACCTACCTACTCCTGAGGGTCTTCATTTAGGTTCTCAGCAACTTCAGCTAGAGCTCTTAAATCAGAATGTGCTCTTGGCTTAAGATTCTTTAGCCTCAGTTTGATCCTCAAGCTTTTAATCACTTTAAGCAATTTACGATTTTACTTGAGCAACTTCTTGTTCCTCTTCTGCTCTTTTACATGCATTTTAGCTAATCTTTCAAAGCAATCCCTTACCTCATCTGAGGTGTTGCTTATAGTCTGGTTTTGGGATTTGATGACCCTCTCAAGCATCTTCATCTCTAATATTTCTTCTTGGAGTTTTTCAATCTTTGATGGTTTGTTGACCTTGTTGTGTATGTTGGTTGATGTTTCAGGAATCTCCAAGTCTGGGACCTCTGATGGAAAAGATGCTTCTTCGAAATCATCTTGTTCAGGAACCTCCCTTTCCCCTAGCTCTAAATCCTCCTCTGAGTCTGTATAAGGCAGATTCAAAACGTTTTTTCCAGAGGCATTTGTTTTCTCTTCAGTATCTTGGCTGAAAAGGAGCATCTTTTTGGCTTTCTTGGACTTTGAAGAAGAAGCTGGGCCCTCAATAATTACTGGGGAAATGGCTCTCCTTTTTCTTTTGCTGCTCTGTGGTGTTGAAAACTTAATGAGTGAAGTCTTCTTCTGGTCCTTGGGCTGGGGTTCTGGTTCAAATTCACCCCAAAAAAGAAGATACTCCCAACTCCTATCCCTCTTCTGTAATTCTCGAAACACTATGAGTTTGATAAGGCTGTGATGGGAGAGTCTGCTCTGCACCTTGCTAGGTAGGGTCTGGACCTGGTGTGTCATCTTTGTTAGACTCTTGTGAAGGTAGAAGGGCAGATTCAGAGGACACCTACCCGTGAAATGATTCATAAGCTTGAAATGGTAGAACATCACTCTACTATATCTGCCTTCACACGTTATGTATACCTGGATGGCTTTGAGCAAACGTTGCCACTTCTCTTCCAAGTAGGATCTAGGGATATCCTTTTTCAAAGTGATACATTTGTGTTCGGGTTTGAGATAAGACCTGAAATCAATATCTTTGATAGTGGTAGACTTGAACCATTTTTCACCAGTCCTTGGCATCTCTGTCACCGCTACAACAACTGCTTCATCAACCTGCACTTCAATTGTTCCAACTTTGGCTTTGGCTCCGTCAAAGGTCAATGTGAATGCTTCAGCCACGCCTTGATGAAATCCTTGGAGTTTTTCACAGAACCTATAACAACCAACGTCTCTGAACATCTGGCAAACCTCAGGGTCAGATTCCAGATAAGTTACGCCACTGAGCTCCTTCCTGAGCAAATTCCCTCCCTTCTTCATTTGCAATAACAGTTATCAATACATGCACTACAACACAATCGGACGTGGGAAGATCTAGTGGCGTTGATAGGGAATGAATTGAAGTTTGGGCGAGGGAAAATGCGTGATATGGAGGAAAAATATTTGAATGAAAAAACCCTTAATAAAGAATGAAAATCCAACCATAGTAATGATTGTGCCATTAGATCAAGACGAAAAGAAAAAACCACGTGATGGATCAGGTCAAGACACATGATGTGAACTTATGGGGATCGGATCTAATAGATTGGGGTTATTAAATAATCATAACAGACAACAATCACTTGCCCAGATCATATTATGATTTGATTTCATTTGATTTCGGCAGCGTTTGGGATGATGATGCTATGTACCGATGGCGGTTTGAGAATCCGATGGGACAGCTTGACCGTTAACCGCTGCTATGCTTCCGACAGCTTAAAACACCTCACACATATCGTTTTAGCTATCGAAAGAGACAACTTTCGGCAACTTGGAATACTTTGAGGAAATGCCCTTAGCTGCCACAAGTGAAAATTTGGATTTTTTCTAATAAAAGTACAGGCTCATCACTTTCTTTGGAAAAGATAGGTCTAAAGCTCCTCTTAAAAAACCTCTAACTCAAAAGAAATCATTTGTCTAATGATCCAGGTTGTTTCCCTACTGAACATAACTTGGAAAATTTATGTCAAATAGACAACAAGACCATCGAGCCATGAACTTCATTACGATACCCACCAATCATATCTGAACGATCAAGTCTCCTATCATTATAGGATACTAACAGATTGCAATACCTCTTTAACATCATGGTGTAGCAAGAATAATATTTAGTACTTACAAGCAAATATGAACATTGAGAAAGATGCACTCTGACATAGATACAAATAATAATGTAACTTGAGACTTCTAAATTTACAAGATTTTAAATCATATTTAAATAATGATGATTTTTATGCCTCAAACTTTGAAATGCTTCATTATTATTTGGCTTGTAATAATCATTTAATTAATATGGTCAGAATTTGTAATCTAAATTCAATAATTATATTAATTTTGAAAGTGAGAATTTACTTACGTACTCCTATCCTACATTTGACATAATAATTTTCAAATGTGGCATACTTTGATTCTCATCTCACTTATTATCTAGTGCAACCTCCTTAAAGTGTTTGATCTTTAATATGAATTGGTGGCTGAAAATAAAAATAATTGGTTGGGTGTGGTTAGTGGTCAGCTATTGGTTGATTATGGGTTAAAGGTGTTAGTGGGTTATTGGTTGAGACACAACTAAAACAAGCAATATGTGTACAAATTGTCATATGCACCCACACACAAACCTAACCCATGCACTTAACAACCCACGCATTCAACCCTCATAATTAACCCATGCATGTAACCCTAGGACACACTTAATGACACATTAATGCACCTATCAACAAATCCATGGTGAAATGCACCCAATAATTAACATGAGCAATGCATGCTACCATTGCACCTAACCAAACATTTAACCCATCCACATGACCCAAATAGTCAACCTATGAATTCTTAACCCATGTACATAATAAACACAATTCATAAGTGACCCAACTTACATAATGATGCACCTAACCTATGTACGTAATATGCCACACAACCATGCATATAATACATACATAATAAACACAATACATAAGTGACCCAACTTACATAATGATGCACCTAACCTATGTACATAATATGGCACACAACCATGCATATAATACATACATAATAAACACAATACATAAGTGACCCAACTTCCATAATGATGCACCTAACCTATGTACATAATATGCCACACAATCATGCATATAATACATACACCTAACATGAGAGATGACCTAACCCAAATTGCACCTAATAATACATCTAGGCTACGTGATTAACCCTAACATATAACCCACATATAAGATCATAACGCATACACCTAACCTATATCTATAAGCGATGGGTCAATTTGGGGTTATGGATTAGTGTATTAGGGGGTATATGTAAGTGTGTTAGGGTGTATGAATTATTATGTTAGGAGTTGTGTGTTTGTGGGAATGAGTTACAGTATTAAGAGGAATGTGTTAGTGTATTAGAAGGATAATGTGTTAGGGTAGATAGTTTAGTGGTTACGTGTGTTAGGGGCTTTGGGCCATTAGTTTCTAAGGGGTGTGAGTTAGTATATTAATGGTATATATGCATTAGTTTTTAAGGGGTGTGAGTTAGTATATTAAGGGTATATATGGATTATATTTTTAAGGGTTTACTATATTAGGGGGTATGAGTTAGTGTGTTTGTGGTTGTATCATGTTAGTGGCTACAATTCAATGTGTTAGGGGGTTAGTGTGTTAAGGGTATAATTTAGTTTGTTAGATGGTTACTATGTTATTGGGTAAAAAATAGTGTTTCACTAATATTTTTTGGTGTGTTAGGATGTATATGCATTTAATGTGTCTTATGATACAATTTATATTGTTAAATGGTACATGTTATTGTGTTAAGGGATATGTTAGTGGTCATAATGTGATTAGAGTAATAATTTGTTATGTTACAAATTCTATTAGGGGTAATAATGTGTTAATTCATTATGTAAGGAAGATTTATAATATAAGGGTTTGTGAGTTAGAGGGCTATTAACTATTGTCTTAGTGAATTACTAAGATAGTGGTTAGGTTTTAGGGGTTAGATGAGTTGACTCTTGACACCATAAAGTAGCCATGGATCAATCATTGAAAAATGGTCACCATGAGAAACAAAAGAACAAAATAGCATCAATGTATGGAGCATAATTGGTTTAAGCACTATATTCCACACTAACTTCACCTGCAATAGCATTGACTTAGTGCAAAAATAGATAATCCTATGTTAGCCCACCTATATAAAAAATGTCAATCTATCAGGAGGTATGAATTAATGTGTTAGGGGATACATATTAGTGTGGTACAATGTTAGTGTGTTGGTAGGTATGAATAATTAGAGTATTAGGGGGTATGTGCTAGCATGTTAGAAGAACAATGTGTTATGGTGAATCACTTAGTGGTTATGTGTGATAAGGGATAAAGATAATTTTCCAAATTGTATGATTAGTATATTAAAGGTATATGGATGAGTGTTTTAAGGATTTAGTGTAATGTGTTACTATGTGTTTGGGATCATAACATGTTAGTAGGTGCAAATCAATGTGTTAGGGGGTTAGTGTATTAAGGGGTACATGTTAATTTGTTTGGTAGTTAGTGTATTATGGGGTATGGATTAGTGTGTTACCAATACTTGTTATTGTGTTATTATGTATATGCATTTAATGAGTTTCAAGGTACAAGTGTGTTAGAGGGTATAGGACAATGTGTTATGAAGTATTAATTGATGTGTTAGAGGATATGTGCTAGTCTATTACAAGGTTAGTGTGTTATTGGTGGGTATGAGTTAGAATATTAAGGGGTATATGTTAATGTGTTAGAAGGATAGTGTGTTAGGGTGTATGGCTTAATGGTTATGTGTTAAGAGGTATGGGTCGTTAGTTTTACAAGAGGTGAGGGTTACTATATTAAGGGTATATGTGTTAGTGTTTCAAGGGTTTAACGTATTAGGGGGTATGATTTAGTGTGTTTGGGGTCATATCATGTTAGAGTGTAATTCAGTATGTTAGGGGGTTAGCCTATGTTAAAGGGTATAAGTTGTTAAGTAGTTGGTGTGTTACAGGGAAAAAATTAGTGTTTTACAAATATTTATTAGTGCGTTAGATGTATATTTATTTAATGTGTTTCAAGGTACAATTTAAATTGTTATATAGTACAAGTTAGTGTGCTATGGGGTATGTTAGGGGTCATAATGTGATTAGCATAATACGTTTTTAGGTTACACAATATTTTAGTCCGAATAATAGTGTGTTAATTCAATATGGTAAGGGAGATTTAAAAGAAGCACGCAAATGAGATGGAGTGGACTGAACTCAATAAACATCGTTATTAACAAAATGTGAGCATCCATGCAAAAATTGATGAAATTGAAATGCTTACCTCCTTTAAGTTGACAAGTTCAACTCTTCAACAACTACAAAAAATCTTGTGAACATTCTCAAAAATATTGATTAGTGGGTAAAGGTTGTCCTCCATGAAGAAAAGAATCATGAAAATTTATTTTCAATGATTTATTGTAGAAAAATGAAAATCTATTGAATTACAAAACAATTGAAGCATTGATAAAAAAAAAGATGTGAACAAAAATGGCATAATCCCACCTTTGTTCTCTCATTACCTCTTCTTAGTTCATCACCTTGGTTTCCTCTTGCCATTTTGTTCGGCATCTCCTAGAAACATCACTTGGAAACCACAAGTTTTTGGCCTATGGAGGGATGATGGTCCTCTTCTCCATGCCACTCTTCTCAAGAAAAAATGGAAACCCCAATTTTATTTTCGGTGTCCACCCATCTTCCTTGTGCACATGCAATCTTGTCAATTTGGACATGGCTCATCTTAGAAAAGTAATTATGTGACTAAAATCCCCCTTTATCCATTCATTTTGTTTTTTTTTTCCCACAAGCTCCCTTGTGTTCTGGTATAACGAGTTCATTGCCTTGTTCTCCTCGTCATTGTATTTGGCATCTTCTTGCAACATCACTTGGAAACCACACATTTTTCTACATGGAAGGATGGTCGTCCTTTTCTCAAATCCCAATTCCTTGGCGTGCACTTGTCTTACTTGAGCACGGGCACAGTTGCAAGTATGTGCATGACTCATCCCAAAGAAGAAATGTTACAACCAATACCCCTCTTTATCCATTCATGTTGTTGTCTTTTTCCCATATGCTAGCTTATGTTATGGTTGCCTCGCACTGGTTGGTCACTTTGGTCTATTCATTGTTGTTTTGCTTGGAATCACCTTCCAACATTGCTTGGAGAGTGAAAGGTTTTGGCATCTAGAGTGATGGTCGTCGTCTTCTCCAAACCACTCATCTCAAGGAAAGTTGAAAACGCCAAATTTTTTTGGTGTTGACTCTTCTTCCTTGTACATGGGCACGCTTGTGAGTTTGGGCATGACTCTTCTCAAAAGAGTAATGGTGTGTCCATTACACCCTCTTATCCATTCATTTTGTTGTCCTTTCCCCACACACTCCCTTCTATTTTGGTAGACTACGCCCATTTGGTCACCACGATCTCCTTGCAGTTTCTTTCGCCTCGCCTTGCAACATTGCTTGGAAACCACTATTTTTCAACATGTGGAGAGACGCCTCTTTTCCTAGCCACTCATCCCAAGGAA
>ML794988.1:98730-113110 GCA_009831015.1 Picea engelmannii | reverse complement strand
GTATTTCTCAGTGATCTTGTGGTTATTATGCTCTTGTCTTTATGAAATGCAAAGAACTATAATATCAGCATAAAACATTAACAGAAACTCTAATATAATTATAAGCATTATCACAATAGATCCTCCAATGCAACAAAGATATAATTAAACCAATTGAAGCATTCAATAGTCTGCAATCAGAATTAGATAGAAGCAAGATGATAAGGAAAAAGGACTGATTTCTATTATTCAAAGTGTCTCAGTTCTAGTACATACAATAGGAGATATCTTTGTTACATAGACAACATCAAAATATGAGTCTTTCTCTAACCATTTGAACCTTGCTTCAAACTTACAATGCCTATATTATAGCCTAGGATGTCATTGACAACTTTACAATTTGAATAACCACTCCTGCATAGGATTCCTATGCCTAAAGGTGGCATGACTACAATTGTTCAACATAAATAAAACAGAATGCTAAAATTTAGGCTAATGTTGGCAACGTCTTCAACATCTTCTTTATGGCTAATGAAGTGTCCCTTTGAGCGCATCTCCCTTTGCTAGGTGGCCTCCCAGCTCATAATTGACCAATCATACAACTGGCTTGCATCCATCTTTGACACCTCGCAACTGTTCCTCCCTTCAAAACTCAAAAACATGAGTTTGCAATGTCAATTCGCAGTGCATGTCTATATCATCCAGTTCGCAGTGCCAGGCATTGTGAACTTTCCTGTAGTGGCTCGTTTCATTTGATAAAGTTTTAAAACGCTCCAAAAATTATCTCTAGTTCCCCAAAATGTTGTAACATATTATAATCTTGGTATATTAATAGAAGAGAACATCCCGATAGCTAAACATGGTTTATAAAGAATGACCATCCTCAAAATTGCAAAATGCATCAAACGAGAAACTTGTCAAAAACTAATATTGGTTAAGGAGGTTCAATTTCTTCACTTTTTAACTCTGGAACTTCTCTTGGTAGCAACTTTAGCCAACATGTCCAGATTTATCTTGGCCAAATCCTCTTTGAAAGGCTGAAGTTTTATCTTTATCTTTCTTATCTAAGCTTGATAATATATGTGTTTTTTGTAGATATTCTTGAGCTACCCGTGGAGGGGAAAGAATCTTTTAGCCAGAAAATTTGTCTTTTCAATGGACTTATGATGAATATCCATCACTTCCTTAAATTTTCTTCTGACACTCGACTCTTCCTTTCTCATCCTATCAACTTCAACCCTTTCCTCTTTAATTTGTCTTTTGAGACTCGTAAAAGTGGGATTGCTCTCTTCTTGAGGAGTAAGGATATCAACAATTTCAACAGGCTTTTCAACAACTATGGATTTACCTTTCCCGTGGGATGAAACTCCTACTGCATCATCCTTCACAGGGATTTCTTTCTTGGTTGTTTCTCTGGTAAGAGGCCTCCTAGATTTGACCTTGTTAGCTACAATGGGTGAAGAAAACACCAACTTTCTGCCTCTTAGAACTATAGATCTGCTTGAAGGAACCTTTGCAGGAGTGGGATCTGTCATAGGTGAAGTTTTCCTGTGTGAAGGTTGTGAAGGTGCTCCTACTTTTGTTTCCTCTATAACTTTGTCAACTTTACCATTCATAGTACCCCTTTTCCTCTTATTATCCTTTGAACAGACAGTCTTCTTTACAGGAATAGGACTTTGTATCTTTGACTGTGAAGTAGGGGAAATGTTTAGCTGAAACTGTGATGAAGTAAGGAATGATTCCCAATTAGTGTTTATCTTCCTCAATTCTTCCATCACCAACATCTTTATCATGCCATAATGGAAGACACTTGTGTCTACTTGTTTTGATTTAGATTGAACCCCATCAAGCATTTTTCCAATGCTTCTAAACAGGTAAAATGGGAGGTTCATAGCTTCTTTCCCTGTGAAATGTAGCAGTAGCCTTATATGGTATTGGTATATCATGTTAAATCTCCCTTCACGGGTGAAATACCTCTAGATAACCTTCAACATTTTGTCAAAACATTCAAGCATATGGTTCCTATGGATCCCTTTGGACAAGTTGTCCTCGTGATACTCGAGTTTAAGAAATTCCTTAGAGAAAGCAACATTTAATGCCATAGCCTTGAACCATTTTTCTCCATTATTGGGTATCTTTGTTGCAGCTGAGATGAAAAACTATGAAACTTCAAATTCTAATATTCCCACCTTGATTTTAGTACCATCAAAAATCAATGCAAACTCTCTGGCCACTTCTGGATGCCCCTTCTGCATCTTTTGACAGAAATTGATGCAGCCTACTCTCTAAAAGATCTCTCTGATCAAAGGTTCAAAATCAAGTAATTGCATGTCATAGGGCTCTGTTCTCACTATTTCACCTCCCTTATGAGATTTCTTATGTTGTTGACTATCAATATTGATGTTGAGGAATGATTTATGTGAGTTGTAATAACGGGTAGATTTATGAAAATAGGGAATATAAGAGACTAGGGTTTTGATGGAAAATTGTTTTCAATTAGGCTGACCTTGTACAAAAATTTTACACAACTCATTGTATACACATTTAGGAATGAAACAGGGCATCCTTCAAACATGAGATATAAATAAAGGCAACTGGAATTTATAATAAGATGGAGACACATGTGAATTCTCTACTTAAAACAAGGTTTTTATGACGATACAAGTATCATTTAACAACATGATAATGTATGCAATTTTTTAGACCTAGTTCAACAATTGATCAGTCACAAAAACCAAGTTGGAATGGGTGCAAAGTCATTATTTTAATTTTGAGCTTGCAAAATATGCAGAAGAAGGTTTTTCAACAAAACTTGAACAGAGGATTCGTAGTGTTGATTTTTTAGCACAAAGTTAGCAGCGCCAGAGCAGAGGGTTCACGGCGCCAAAGCAGAGGGTTCACAATGTTGGGGAATATTAGTGGAGAAAATGAATTCTGAGTAATGGGAAGGATAGAGGGGGTCTTATAGGTGATGAAGTTCAATGAGTAAGGTTCATAGCATGAAGGAAATGAATTTGGAAGCAGGAAGCAACAAAATAGAACAGTTCGCAGTCCCGAGGGGTGAAACCAACAAAAACCTCTCTTTCAACCTTTAAACGGTGTGTAAACTCTCACGGAGTACCTGGTGGTCCTAAGTTTGATGTTGGTGTATTTGAAATTACACAACGGTGTCTCCAAGTAGTCCAACCTCCAACTCTCCTCTTCAACTAGTTCGCAACATCTATCTATAGCACAAAGTTCGCACCGCCTAGCTCAAACACGATTTGCACACTTGGAGGAAACCGTTAGAAAATTTTATGACATAATCCCTGAGAATTTGTTTAAAATACCAGCTCTGAAAACAATGATATATTCTTTGACACAATCCATAAATGTGATTATGGAAATGAATGCATGGAGTACTTTTGAATGCGTTGTGAACTCTCCTAGTGAGTTGGCAACGCACAAATCAAATATGATTTGATAGCTTAAATGGATAAAAGGTGACAAAGGAGGATCTTGCGTACAACATGGAGGTGTGACATGTCAAGGTGGTGATGGAGAGTTTCAAAGATGTGACTCATGAAGGTTTATTCAACTTTTCATGATAACAAATACCTAACCCAAGGACTCTAGACCAAAGACAAACTAACCTTAGCTTAATTAAATCAAAATTTGAAATATGACTATAGCAAGAAGTCATAAAAACCTATAACTTAAGAAAACCTATGACTCAAAATAAAAACTGGAAAATGATTTTTTACCCTTACAAATCTATGTGTTAACAAGAGCCAGTTGAAATAGGTGGGTGGCCACCAATATCCACCTAGATCAGTCCTCCCCCCTTAGGAAGCAATGGTCTCCATTGTGTTGAGTGCTCAGGGAAGAGGGGAAAACATTTTTTGAATCTGAATCTTGGTGAGATGCATGCCTTGTTGGAGAAGTTGTGTTGCTTTGTCTGTGGAAGTCTGTCACAAACCTGTTGTTGGTGGGGTTGAATCTGTTCCACCAACCTATTATCTCTAGGTTTGACAGGGCATTATGTAGGCACCATTGTAGGTGAAGAAAAAATATCTTCTTTCTCTTCGAAAATATGTTTTTGTTGGATAGAAAGTGTTGAGGTTGCAGTGGTTGTAGTGGTCTTCTGTTCATCCTTTGAACAGACTATGAAGAGGATGAGTTTTTCAGTATGAGAGATTACCTTGTGGAACTATTTTGGAGGAGCAGTAGTCGGAACTACCTCTGGTATCCTATAGATCTAACCTCCCAGAGTAATAATGAAACTACGGGGTCTAGACTCATAGAAAACATGAAGTTTCCACATATATGGTTGGCCCAACACAACATCATAGGCATCAAGAGGGGAAACATCACACACTACCTCATCCTTGAAAGGTTGGATGCCATAGGACAGACGACACTACTGGCTGACACAGATATATCCTCCCTAGTGAAGCCACCCGATGTTGTATGGGTGCGGGTGTGGTATTGTCGACAACCCCAACTGTTTGACAACCTTAGCTGAGATGAGGTTCTTCTGGCTGTTTTTATCAACAATGAAATGAAATTGGGTCCCCTTCACCCACATTTTTGAATGGAAGAGGCGCTCCCCCTCTTCAAGATCTATTGGTTCTTCTAGTTGAATGGTTGTGGACGTGATAGTAGCAGTGGGGTCTGTGTCAATGATCTGATTTTTTTCAATATTTTCTGGATTGGACTCTGAATTAGGGTTCAGCTCCATGTCTTTGACCTCGACCACCAATGACTGTTTTGAGCAACATTCATCGGTATTGTGCCAGGGGATTTTGTGGAAGTCACACCACTTCCCAGTGTCATTCTTCGTCTTTCCTTTATCCTTCTTGTCCTATGTCTTGGACTAGTTTTATAGAGGTTGTTGGTTAGGGTTGTCTTTACCATGTTTTGGTTGTTGCATATTGGCAGACCCGAATTCCCATTTGTTTTGGTGCCTAAATTTTTGCTCGATTTTGATAGCATATTGATAGGAAACTCACAATGATGAGATGTTTAGGAAATCCATTTCAGTTTGGATGTACCTATGTAGAGCCCCACAATATTTTAGAACCAGATGTCGCTCGGAGTCTTTGATACCCAGCTTGGTGTGCAAGGTATGGAAATTATTTGTGATCTTCGACATTTTTTGGCTCTTCTCTTGTCACGGTGTGGTCCATCTCATGTACTGGTCTTCATAGTTATCAATAGGATAGTATTGTTCTTTGACCACATCCACAAAAAAATCCCAAGTGGGCTTGACCCCATATATTCCAGATTCTTCTGTGGAACTTTGCTCCCAGTAAGTTTCCTACCAATGTTTGACATGGGGGAGATCCTTGAGGAGTACGAAGGTGATATTTTCCCTATCAAATTTTTTTTGAACAGAGAAATAACCTTCTAATAGATTTAGCCATTTTTCTAGGGCATTCGCATCTATCTGACCTTCAAATATGGGAATATCAAAATTACCTTGTACCTTGAAGGGAGAGGTTCCTCCAAAATGGATGCTTGATGAAGATGTGTGTGTTTCTATCAGAAGGCGTTGAAGGATGTGTGCAAAATTCTCCATCATTTCGTCCCTCTGTCACGCGAGAGATTTCTCAAGCAACAAGTTAATAGAATCTTCTGCTCCATCATTTTTCTTTTCTATCACCATTGAGGGTTTCATGGTCGTCCGAGAGTGATTGTCCTCAAGAGAGAGAAGCTTGAGACCCAACTAAATATACTTGGACCTCGTCGGGACATGCGCTGAAAAACGATCAAGAGCATCCTGCTCTGATACCACTGATCCAGATTTTTTCGAAACAAAATGAAAGCAGAGAAATTACAATGAAATACTCATGAAAGTTTCCAGAAACAGAGAAATAAAGAAATACTTGATTTCTATTAATGAAAGAATTGTAAAGAGACTGTAAAAATATAGTGTGCAAGACTCGCTAGAATGGTGGAAACTTTATCTCTGAGAAGAGATGTGACGACTACACTCATTCGCTAGAAGATGATTACAATGAGGCTCTGAAGGCCTTTTTATGATAAACATGAATGCCAAAACCCTAGACATCCATAAACATAACCCTAGGAGATGAAACACCAAAAGTCATGTGGGCCTCGTTTGGGTAAGTTAGTACATTAACTTCTCAGGGTTGTAACTTTTGCATACGATCTTCATATTAGGCGCGTGATAGCCCGTTGAAAAGGCCTTTTCGAGAACTACGCATTTTGTCACCAAACTGTAACTCTGTCTACATTTTGACTGTGGCATGCTAAAAAAACATTGTTTAGGGCCCCAAAACGGCCCTAGAAGTAAAGAAATATGTGCTAACATGAAAACATATAAAATAAGCAAGTTGGATTAGGTGGGATGCCACTAGTATCCACCTAGAAGATGTGTAGGGCTTCAGACAACCACAAAAGTATAGAACCCACAATTAGAAAGGAGTACAGAAGAATGTGTTGAACTAAAAACTGACAAGAGGAGCCAGTTGGAATAGGTGGGTGGCCACCAATATCCTCCTGGATCAATCCCCCTCCCCTTTTGAAGAAATGGTCTCCATTGAGTTGAGTGCCTAGGGAAGCAAGGAAAGCATTTTCTGAATCTGAATCTTGGTGAGTTGCGTGCCTTGTTGGAGAAGTTGTGCTGCTTGGTCTATGGAAGACTTTCACAAACCTGTTGTTGATGGGGTTGAATCTGTTCCACCAACCTGTTGTCTCTCGGTTTGAAGGGGAATTGTGTAGGCACCATTGTAGGTGAAGAAACACTATCTTTTTTCTCTTCAACAATCTATTTTTGCTAGATAGAAGGTGTTGAGGCTGCAGTGGTTGTAGTGGTCTTATGTGCATCTTTTGAACAATCTGTGAAGAGGATGAATTTTTCAGTATGAGAGATTACCTTGCGACACTTTTTTGGGGGAGCAGTAGTCGGAACTACCTCTGGTATCCTATAGAGCTGACCTCCTAGAGTAATAATGACACTACGAGGTCTAGAATCACAGACATTGTTAGTCCCTAAAGTTGCACTTGACTGTGAAAGGGAAAGCTAGGGCATCATCAGTTTATTGCAAAGTGTTTAGGAGGTTTTTATAATTTTGTTTTTTGAATAAGGTGTTGAAAACTGGCTCAAGGTTATAACATAACATGAAAATCAAGATCAGAACAGAACATAGCATATCTCATTGACTGAGTAAAAGGTAGGCACATAGATGGATTAAACCAATAAGAAAAAGAGAAGATGAAGCCTTCAATTTGTCAACTTCACATAAATTCTTGTCTCAGAATATCAAAATAAACAAGAACATCGGCTTGAAATCAAAACTTGAAATTAATTCCCACAGAAAATTCTTTAGTGTATTAATTAACAATCAAGAAACAAATGCATTGCAGTCTGAATAATGAATTCAAGCATGAAGAAAGAAAAACATAGTAGAAAAGAGTGTCTAACCATCCATATGCCTTTGCTATTAAGTGTCAAATAGAACATAAATGCCTTTACAAGGAGTTTCACAAAAAAGTCCTCTGGATCTCCAATTTTTCGACCTAAACAGAGTCTTTCCTCTGCCTACTTAAACTATCCACAAAAACCATGATCCTATCTTCTAGAATGTTCTTAATGACTAGATCCGGATAGCATCTATCTATTAGGGAAGTTATCTCAAAAAGAGCATTTACATTCCAAAAATAGATCATTGCTCAACAACTTAATATCGTATGATCTTGCCAGCATTACATTCGATTCTACAAAATAGGGATTAGTTTGATCTAGTCATACATTTCTAGGTCTTTGCATTTCACAAGTCAAAACGAGTAGACACTGCCATATTCCCTGGAAAACATCAAAATTATGATTGTACCAATCTTCATGAAACTTTTTAGGATATGATAACAACAATAGCTTTGGTAGTTTTCTATTTGAGCTTTGTGGTAAGCACGAAATTATGCCAATAGAGTCTGAAGTTTATTTCTCTGAGCTCTTTGAGCAATGCCCTTTGCTCTTTTTCTTCTTATTGAAACCTTGAATCCTTTCTTATTGACGAGCACTCCATTGTTCTATATGGGTCTTTTCTCTCTTCAACTGTCTCACTGTCTTCTGGAGTTCCTTGATCCTTTCTCTATCAGTTCTGACTTTAACCTTGAATTCGGGGAACTCTTCAGAAGGTGCAGGCTCATTTAGATTTATGGCAACCTTGGGTTCTCTTGATTTAACTTGGTATTTAGAAACCAATCCTGAGCTATGTTCTTCATCATAACTTACTGAATCCATGGCTTCAAGCATATCTGATATGTGATCTGAATCTACAAGGTAACCCTTTTTATTTTCAGGGATCTCACCGATACCTTTAGAAATTTCTTTAGCTTTTTCCAATCTGGTTGTAGCTCTTGTTACAGGTCCTGTAGATGATGAAACATTATGTTTACCTCTTTTTGTTGGTTTCTTATGCAATGGAGGTTTTTTTTATTTTTTCCTAGTACCTGCTTCAACATCTTCAGAGTGATCTTCTATAACTATGATGTTTTCTTCTTTGATTGAGGGATTGAACATGGATTTGGACTTCAACCTATATTTTTTGGTAACCCTAGTAGAATTCCTTCTAGGGTTTTGAGACATAGGCATACCTTTATTCTTTGTTCTTTTGACTTCAGTGCCCTTTTTACTGGTTGAAGGTGATTCATGCTTGGATGTAGCTTGAATATAAAAATCTTCATCTGAATCTTCTTCCCCTTTAACATCTTCCTCAGAAAACATTTTGATTTCTAGATCCAATTTCGGTCTTTTACCTCTGTTATTCCTCGTCACCTTGACAACAGGCATTTCTTCTTTAACATGGGTTTCATCAATTGAAATATTTTGTTTCTGTGTAACAGTCTTTTTTCCTTTGCCATTCTTCTGTTTGCTAGACCGTGGGTCAGGATTTAAGGATTGCATGAGCCAGCTCCAAGGTTTATGTATTTCTCTCAAAGCAGACACAACTAGAGTCTTAATTAAGACCTGATGAAACATGTTACTCTTTGCATTAGAGGAGTGTGACTGCACTCTTTTTGACATCTTTGTTAAGCTTTTGAGAAAAAAAGTAAGGCAGATTTAAAGGATAATCGCCATTTAGATGCATTAATAACCTAATGTGGTAGATATAAATTAGTGAGAATCTACCTTCGTAGGTGATATACCTGTGGATAATGATCAGAGCAGTGTGCCATTCTGGTCTAATCTAGCTGTGAGGAACTCCCTTTCTCAATTTCAGATTTTTCTTATCTGGAAGCAAGAATTGATTGACAAACTCTGTAACTACATGCTCCTTCTTCCACCATCGTTCTCCTCCAACCACCAATCTGCAATCTTTGGAAATTGTTTGTTCTGTCACCAGCATTAGTAGCTTCCTAATCTCCACTTCATAACCATCAAATTTCTGTGCAAACTCCATAGAGACCTGTTCATCGTAACCTTAGAAAGTGGTGAGGAATTCGAACCAACCAACATCTCTGAACCTTTGAGCCATCTGAGGATAAGCTTCGAGAAGTTCGACACCCTCGGGTTCTAATCTGACCACTTGTTCGCTCCTCTTAGGCACCATCAAAACACAATACTACGACTGGCACTGCTTGAATTCTGAATATGCTACCTGCAATTTGTTAATATATAACCGTTCTCCTGAGAAAACATCTGTGCTTAAAATTCAGCGAAATCAGAATGAAGAGTGACTATTTCGAATAATGATCTTTGGGAATTGAACGATTTGAAATGAGTCCTTTGCAGGTACAGAGCAATCCCATCATGTAATGGTTTGAATCATCAAATGATTCAAAAGCCATCGCGGGACACATGCGAAATCTTAGTCCACGATCTAAGTAATCATAATGGAATTTGGGTGGCGAGCGCATATTAAGGCATGATTATATTTGCGCTACGGGAATAATGTTATTCCAGTAGCGCTATTAATGACTTAGCATAATTTGAATTTGTAAATTTCAAACAGGCATATGAAGTGACACATCATTCAAAACCATCTCTTTAAACTCCAAACTTAAAGAAATTATCCAAAAAGATAAAATGCAAACCATAACAAGCTGAAAACAATGATTTAAATCAAATGAAAACAGATAATGAAGTGCAGGTAAGAAGGGTTTAGGATTAGGATTTCTTACTAAATCAAAAGCAAAATTAGAGACTAACAGACATCATGACGTTTCCACATATATGGTTGGCCCAACACAACATCACAGACATCAAGATGGGAAACATCACACACTACCTCATCCTTTAAGGGTTGGATGTCGTAGGACAGGAAAAACTGTTGGCTAGCACGGAGATCTCATCCTTGGTGAAGCTACCTAATCTTGTATGGTTGCGGGTGTGGTGTTGTTGAAAACCCCAAATGTTTGATGACCTTAGTTGAGATAAGGTTCTTATGGCTATCGTTATCAACAATGAAATGTAATGGGGTCTCCTTCACCCACATATGTGAATAAAAGAGGTGCTTCCCCTCTTCAGGATCTACTGGTTCTTCTAGGTGAATTGTTGTGGTCGCTACAGTAGCAATGGGGTATGCATCAATGATCTTTCTGTTTTGAATATTTTCTGGATCGGACTGTGAATCAGGGTCTGGCTCCATGTCTTTGACCTCGGCCACCAATGACTGTTTCGAGCGACATTCATCAGTGTTGTGCCAGGGGATTTTGTGGAAGTCACACCACTTCCTAGTGTCATTATTCATCTTTCCTTTACCCTTATTTTCCTGTGTCTTGGATTGGTTGTCTAGAGGTTGTTGGTTAGGGTCGTCTTTACCATGATTTGAATGTTGCAAATTTGTAGACCCAAATTCCCATTTGTTCTGCTACCTAAATTTCTGCTCGATTTTGACAGCATATCGATAGGCAGCTCCCAATGATGAGATGTTTAGGAAATCCATTTTGGTTTGGATGTACATATGCAGAGCCCATGGTATTTCAGAATCAGATGTTGCTCAGAGTCTTTGATACCCAGCTTGGTGCACAAGGTATGGAAATTATTTGTGAACTTCGACATTGTTTGTTTCCTCTCTTGCCGCAATGTGGTCCATATCATGTACTGGTCTTCATAGTTATCAACAAAATAGTAATGTTCTTTGATCGCATCCACAAAAAAATCCCAAGTGGGCTCGACCCCATATATTCTAGATTCCTCTATTGAAATTTTCTCCCAGTACGTTTCCCACCAATGTTTGACATGGGGGAGAGCCTTGGGGATTTTGAAGGTAATCTTTTCCCTATCGAAAAAATTTTGAACAGAAAAATAGCCTTCTAATAGATTTAACCATTTTTCCAGGGCATCCACATGTATCTGACCTTCAAATATGGTAATATCAAAATTAACATGGACCTTCAAAGGAGAGGTTCCTCCAAAATGGTCGCTTTATGAATATGTGGTTGTTGCTATCAGCAGGCGTTGAAGGATGTGTGAAAAATTCTCCATCATTTCATCCCTCTGTCATGCGAGACCTTGCTCAAGCAACAGGTTAATAGAATCTTCTGCTCCACCCTTTTTATTTTATGTTGCCATCGAGAGTTTCTTCGGTGTGAGAGAGTGATTGTACACAAGAGAGACAAGCTTGAGACCCAACTATCTATACTCAAACCTCGTCGGGGACATGCGTTGAAAAACGATCAAGAGCAGTCTGCTTTGATACCACTGATCCGGATTATTTTCGGAAGGAAATGAAAGCAGATAAATTACAATGAAATACTCATGAAAATTGCCATAAACAGAGAAATACAACAATACCTTATTTCTATTAATGAATGAATTGTAAAGAGACTGTAAAAATACAGAGTGCAAGACTCGCTAGAATGGTGGCATCTTTATCTCTAAGAAGAGATGTGATGTGATGGCTACGCTCATTCGCCAGAAGATGATTAAAATAAGGCTCTGAATGCCTTTTTATGTTAAATATGAATGTCAAAACCCTAGACATCCAAAAACCTAACCCTAGGAGATGAAACGCCAAAAGTCATGTGGGCCCTGTTTGGGTAAGTTAGTACATTAACTTCCCGGGGTCGTAAATTTTGCATACGATCTTCATTTTAGGTGTGTCGTAGCCCGTTGGAAAGCCTTTTTGAGAACTACACATTATGTTATCAAAATATGACTCCATCTACAATTTGATTGTGAAATGCCAAAAAAACATTGTTTGGAGCCCAAAACGGCCCTGTAAGTACAGAAAGATGTGCTGACATGAAAACATATAAAATAAGCCAGTGGGATTAGGTGGGAGGCCACCAGTATTCACCTGGAAGATGTGTAGGGATTCAGACAGCCCCGAAAGTGTAGAACCCAAAATTACAAAGAAGTACAGAAGAGCGTGTTGAACTAAAAACTAATAAGAGAAACCAGTTGGAATAGGTGGGTGGCCACCAATATCCACCTGGATCAGTCCTCCCCCCTTAGGAAGAAATGGTCTACATTGCGTTGAGTTCCCAAGGAAGAGGGGAAATCATTTTCTGAATATGAATCTTGGTGAGTTGTGTGCCTTGTTGGAGAAGTTGTGTTGTTTGGTTTGTGGAAGACTGTCACAAACCTGTTGCTAGCAGGGTTGAATATGTTCCACCAAACTGTTGTCTCTAGGTTTGACAGGGCATTGTGTAGGAACCATTGTAGGTGAAGAAACAATATATTCTTTCTCTTCGACAATCTGTTTTTGTTGGATAGAAGGTGTTGAGGCTACAATGGTTGTAGTGGTATTTTGTGCATCCTTTGAACAAACTATGAAGATGATGAATTTTGCAGTATGAGAGATTACCTTGCGACACTTTTTTGGGGGAGCAGTAGTGGAAACTATCTCTGGTATCCTATAGATATGACCTCCCAGAGTAATAATGTCACTACGAGGTATATAATCATAGACAACATGACGTTTCCACATATATGGTTGGCCCAACACAACATCAAGAGGGGAAACATCACACACTACCTCATCCTTGAAAGGTTGGATGCCATAGGACAAGTGACACTGTTGGATGACATGAAGATCTCATCCCTAGTGAAGGCACCCGATCTTCTATGGTTATGGGTGTGGTGTTGTCGAAAACTTCAAATGTTTCACAACCTTAGCTGATATCAGGTTCTTCTGGATGCCATTATCAACAACGAAATGCAATGGGGTCCCCTTCACCCAAATCTGTGAATGGAAGAGGAGCTCCCCCTCTTCACGATCTACTAGTTCTTCTAGTCGAATTGTTGTGGTCATGACAGTAGAAGTGGGGTCTGTGTCGATGATCTATTTGTTTTCAATATTTTATGGATCAGACTCTGAATCAAGGTTTGGCTCCATGTCTTTGACCTCGGCCACCAATTATTTTTTCGAGCGACATTCATCGGTGTTGTGCCAAGGGATTTTGTGGAAGTCACACCACTTCCCAGTGTCATTCTTCATATTTCCTTTACCCTTGTTATCTTGTGTCTTAGATTGGTTGTCTAGAGGGTGTTGGTTAGGGTTGTCTTTACCGTTCTTTGGTTGTTGCATATTTGTAGACCTGAATTCCCATTTGTTCTCATGCCTAAATTTTTGATCGATTTTGACAACATATCGATAGGCAACTCCCAATGATGATATGTTTAGGAAATCTATTTCGGTTTGGATGTACCTATGCAGAGCCCCATGATATTTTAGAACCAGATGTCACTCGGAGTCTTTGATACCCAACTTGGTGCGCAAGGTATTGATAGTATTTGTGAACTCTGACACTGTTTGGCTCTTCTCTTGCCGCAATGTGGTCCATATCATGTACTGGTCTTCATAGTTATCAACAAGATGGTGTTGTTCTTTGACCGCATCCACAAAAAAATCCCAAGTGGGCTCTGTTATCCCCGATATCTAGGGATAACTAGGAGATCATGTCTCGAGGCCCACATGGTCCTAGATATGGAGTACCGAGAGAAGGATTGACTTGAGCATGGCCCTTGAGGGCCCATCTTTCTTCTTCTCCACCAGACTTGTCCTGTCAACAGTAGCAGCTTCCATCACCACCGGCCTGGGCTTGCATCGGAAAGGGTTCTTGCTCCATGAGGTAATTGGTCCGAGGTATCATGGTATGTGTCATATTTGATTGTTATAACCTTCTTATATATGCATTAGGTTCCTTTCATTTCTGATGACTGCTTGGATCTTACACTAATCCACTTGACCATTGTTGGGGTGATTGATTGGGTAACTTAGCAAGCTGATATTCATGGGTTTTGGCTAGCCACCAAAGGGGATTTGCAGATCCATTGTCCGCTCCCACCATCTTATCATATTTTTCATCTTATACCCCGCTCATCCATCCCATTCCCCTAGTCTGTCCATTAGGATGACCTTTGAGGGTTACATCTTGTCTTGTGGGAAGAAGGGGCTAAAGGCCCAGGGGGTAAAAGCAGCTGGTAAAAGATAAAAGCCATAGGAAA
>ML794988.1:44821-76209 GCA_009831015.1 Picea engelmannii | reverse complement strand
CGATGGCATGGGTCATAGCAGTTTTTGGGTGACCCTTCAGCTTATATAAACCATTTTCTTCACTTCCGATGACAATTGCTTCATTTAAGGTTTCTCCCTTAGCCCACATAAGAACTTCTCCATCTATGAAGGCAACTCTATAGACTTTCTTGTCTAAAGCTTATATGGAGAGTAAGTTCTTCTTTAGGCCTGATACATAGAGTACGTCCTTCATTGTTATTGAGTTTTATGAATCTAGCTTGTAGTTTGATTCTCCTATTCCCTTGATGGGATATTGATAATAATCTCCAAGAGTTACTTTCTGAGAAAACTTCTTTTCTGAAATACAAGAGAGAGTATTTTTCTTACCTGTCATATGCTTTGATGCTTCACTATCAATGAGCCATGTGTCCTCTCCAGGTGATACAGATCCTGAGAGAGATGAGATCAAGACATGGTCCTTAATCATCTTCATAGGTGGTTCTTCATCTTCGGCAATGTGAGCATGTTGCATTTTGTGCTTCCTCTTGTACTCTTCTTTTTTGATTGGACAATTATTCGCCTTGTGTCCCATCTTATCACAATGATAGCATTGTATAGATGAGAGATATTGTTCCTTGCGTTGTCCTTTCTTCTGAAAATTTCTTGAATGAGATTCTTGATTGTTGAATTTGTTTGATGGTTGTGGTTCTCTATGAGATTCCCTTTTGAAGTAGGGTTTCTTCCTTCCTCCTTTTGTATGAGTAGCTAGGGCTTGATCATCATCCCTTGCTAGTAGTGCTTCACGGTTGGCTACCCTTGTCTCTTCTTGGCTGCATTCTTCCCATAGGATCTCAAACTGTAGTTTCTCCTTTCTGCCGCATATTGACTGGATGAAGGCTTCTCAAGGTCTTGCGAGACCATTTAGGGCTGTTATTACAAATTTGTCTTCGTCGATGGTGTCTCCAATCGCTTTCAACTGTTCTTTTATTTCAGAGATTCGGGAGAAATATTCTTGAATCATTTCTCCTTTCTGCATCTTGGTATTCTTCAACTGAGTTCTTAGATTCATATTTCGATTGATGTTCTTTCCTTCATATAGTTTGATTAGAGCATCAAACATCTCCTTCAGATTTTTCTTTGATGATACATACGGGATCAGGTGGTCTTTTATTGAATCTGCAATGATTCTCTGAGCCCTGATTGAGTCCTTCTGATGCTTCACTTTCTCTACGGCATCTTCAGGTTCCTCCACTTCTTCTTTGATAAATCTTGATAGGTCATTCTCTGCAAGGATCGGACCGATCCTATACTTCCAGGCACGGAAGTTGTCTATGCCTTCTAGTTTCTCAAAAATCTTTGTGCTTGCAGACATTTTGTACTTGCGGCAACAAAAATAACCAAAAATTGAAAATGCTCGAAATCAAATTTTGACCTTACCAGGAGGTGCGCTTAGCTGAGGCGAGTAGCCTGGTGTCCTCAGATCTGAGAAAATCCAACTTTTACCCCGTCAAATCTGATTTGCGGATTTATGGACTAGTGCTTCTAGTACTTCTGGTACTTTGGTACTTCTGGTACTTCTGGTACTTTTGTGAAACTAGGGTTTCACTTTCCGGGAGATCCAGCCACTGAAAAGGTGCGCTCTAGGTGCAAAATTGATCATGGGGGGAGGGTGCAACTTTCTAGGAGGTTAGGGAGCTGAAAAGAGATACTTTTTCAAAACCCTACATTGCAGGTGCTGCAGCAGTGACATTTTTCCTCTTGCAACTAGTGTTTCCTTCAGGTTGGCTCTGATACCATGTTAACGTTTATGCCATTATTATAGTTCTTTTCATTTCATTAGATAAGTGCATATTAAGAACAAGATCACTGAGAAATACACATTCACAAGAGACACAACATTTATACTGGGAAACCCTCTAGGGGAAGAAAACCCAGCAAAAACTTCCTTATCATAAATAGCTTATACAATGTTCAAGATATAACTCAAACCAATACGGAAAGTCCTCCCCAAGAGATGCACCACTCTTCTTCTCCTCTCTCTGGTAATTGCAACTTGCCTCATAAGAGAAATGAGCAAGTGAGTTGTGTGTTTGAAGTGAGGCACTAGCCTCTTATTTATACAAGACTGACACATGTGAAAGGTCACAACTGGCAGGGCTGACCTCTCACTCTGGGTGGGTAAACCCACCTTTAATTAATTATGGGTCTTCCATGATAACTGCTAGGGCCAACTTCTTATTTTTCCCTTTGTAATTGTCCGATGACCAATCCGCAAAGGGGATTTGGTCCTTATACAATTACTGACATGATTAATCCACAATGGGGATTAATCCAATAACAATAATAATAATAATGACATGATTAATCCGCAATGGGGATTTAATCCAATAATAATAAGAATGCTCTTCGCAGTTACATTATTTCAACACATTTTGATGTTGATTTTTCTGTTGTATACCTTTGAATGCTACATCCATAATTCTGATAATTTATTGCATAAAATCACTTCATAACAACCCTCTTATTTGCTCTCAAAGTACTTCACATAATTCATAGTCAATTTCTAGTTTTGCTTTGACATTATTTAACTATCCTTGTGTTCAATTTATGTTGATTTAGATATATTTATTTGCTGATATACAATGGTTAATAATTGTTTTTATTAGGGGAAGCAAGCTTCACTTGCTTTTCCACTTGATTATATTGCTACATATGTTTGTTTTTCTTGTGTCTCGGGAAAGTATTCACACTTGGTGGGTCACTCAACCTACTTGGAAACCCTTGGATCTTCCCAAGACCCCATTCCAAGACCTTCATACCATTTATAATTGACTTCTAGGGACTTCATCTCCATCTTCATCCCTTTCCCCCTAGGGTCACCAGGATTCCCCCCTTGAGGTGACTACCTCACCTCTAAAGTGACGAGGACACTTGCCTAAAGTGACAGTGGGTAGGTGACCTCTTAGTTGTCTCCATTTAGTGGTTGGGTCGGGATTTTCCCAACCTACAACTTGTGCGATAATAGGTTCCTGGTATACTTTGCTCCTTGAACTTGTTGCAAACATACAACTAAATAGTGCAATGCAGTGATGTGGTTGGAAAGATCAACAATTCACACTCAAAATACCAACAATGATGATGGATTTTCTCCATTTTGTTTCTCCCTCTTCCTTGAATTTATATAAATCATGTAATTTAGATATTATTTGTTAAAATCATCGGAGAGACAAAACAACATTATAACAAGTATTCACATAACACACAACAAAGAGATTTACCATGAAAACCTGAAACAAAAAAATTATCTCGAATAGATATCTCTATTAATATTGGTCAATCTAGCGAAGGACCAAGCACTTGAGGCTCTTTACAATGGACACAATAAGCCACTTAAATAGGCTTCCTTTACATTAATACCAAGGGATAAAACCATGTTCCACTGTAAACCACCTATGGTAAACCCACCCTTGACCAAGTCAAGATTAACCTAACAATCCCCCTGTTTCCCCCTAATTTGTCCCCTATCTCTCAAAAAAGGGGCCAAATGCCAGGGCATATCGTGCAGGATGCACCTTCTTGCACCACTCTAGGCCTTCAATCTAGTTCTCAGGCCAGAGTGGGGGTACCTTAAATATTTACTAAAGTAAGATTCCTTGTTTGTCACCCAAGGACAACCTATTTAAAAAAGATGAAGCTTAGACTGGATTCATAACAAATAAAATTGGTGCATGGAGTCAATCTCTACTATTGATTTAGAACAGGAATAAGATCTTGAACTTTAGTTTGGAGGAAATTCAAAAAGAGCCAACTAGAGTTCAACCATAAGATTGATCTTCTGAACTGTGGGCACCATAATCTAGTTCAGCTTCGCAAATAACTCAAAAAAGAACAAATATGGATATATGAGGAGGTATAACTACTTTCCTAGCACATATTCATTAGACAAAAAACCAATGGGCAAGACAAGCATAGATCCATTAGCTTATTCAACATTATGTAAGACATAAAAGGAAAAGGAAAAAACCCAACATAATTTGCTTGGATTTATGATTGACCAATGAAAACAACCCCAATATTGATTTCACAATGAACCCAATAGTTCATTAATCAAATAGTAGTTCTAGTGTTGGGGACCATAGAAGTATCGTATTTGAAACAACCATTCTATTATTCAAAAACATGCACCAAGGGTTGGGATTCTAGAATCATTTTCTTGGGCCTTATTGCTTCCCTCTACTGAGCTTGTTACTTGAGAAATGATTACAATAAGAATGAGAATGAAGGATATGAGAACTGGAAGGGTGAGAAATTTATTTGGTTGCTGGAAAATTGTGATGCTCCAAGAAAATCTTCAATTTTTTAAGACCTTTGTCTTTGTTTCACCCCTTTTCAACTACTAAAAAATTAACTCTCAAAATGAAAAACCTCTCATGTAAAAGAGAAAGCTCTCTTGGTTATACATCATTGGGGAAACACATGCTCAGTATTTGGTTAGGAAAGCATCTTTGGGGCAATTAATGAGAAACTTCCATTTCCCGTGAGCTTCTTAACTGAACTTTGTGTTATCGTGAACTTTGGGGCCACCACTTTCTCTTTAATCCTTCAATCTTGTGGGATGCTAACTGGAATTTTTGTTAACTTTCACTTTGGGGGCATCACTCTCTCTTAATCCTGCAAAATTAGGGCCATGCATGTGGATTCCAACTTAAAATTGTTACATTGCTCATGTGGATGTTGCTTGCCAAGTGTCTTCTCTTCATAGGGCCACGTGTTTCTTTGGAGTACAAACCTTCATTTTATTTTTAATCTAAATGTATTTGAACACATTTGAACTTAATTGATAGAGGGCCTATCTGAGGAATCGGGCTTGATCATTGAAATTGGGCCAAGGCATCAAATCAATCACCGTGAAGGGACCTTTATTTGAGGAATCACATTCAATCCTTGGAATTGGGTTAAAGCATCAACTTGAAAAGGGAGAAGGGGTACTGGTTTGAGAAATCATGTTTGATCATTGAAATATGGCCAAGGCATCAACTGGAAGAGTGAGAAGAGCACCCAATTTGAGGAATCTGGCCAAGGAAATGGTTCAAATGGTGATAAGAGCGGTCGATTTGAGGAATCAAACCAAATATTTAAAATTGGCCAAGGTAACACTTTGAACAAGTTATAAAGGGCACACTTGAGGAATCAAGTTGGATCTTGATATTGGGCCAAGGAAATAGATCAAATAATGAGAAGGGGGCCCGATTTAAGGAATCATACCCAATATTTGAAATCGACCGAAACAACACTTTGAAAAATTTACAAAGAGCTTGTTTGAGAAATCATGTTGGATCTTGAAATCAGGCCAAGGAAACACTTCAAACAAGTTATCAAAGGCCCACTTGAGAAATTAGGCTAGATTTTGAAATCGGGCCAAGACAATGACTCAAAAAGGTGTAGTAGGGCTCAATTTTTAATCGAGGTGAAAACAAATTCCAAACAAGGAAGAAAGGGAAATGTTTTAAACATTCATGAAGGGATCCAAATGATTAAAAGTTAAGAGAAATTTGGCTAGGTGCTAAGGAACCCTTGAGTATGTGAAAAATACGAAGTCATGGCTTGGTTTCGAATGTAATTTACCAAGTAAATGTTTTGGGCTTAACAAGGTGATAACATTGGCTCCTTCTACAAGATGGATCCCTGTGATATGTCAAGATATAGACTCTAGGGTGAGTAGATCAATTCATTAATTCATTGAGCCATGGAATCAAAAATGTTGTGTGTGGGCTTGGTAAAAATTGGACATGTAAAAATAAAAGGCAAGGACATACATAGGAAAGAAAAGTACATAACTGAAAATTGGAAAGAAAAAGTTATGGTATAGGGAAAAACTTTTAGGGCCTAGCTCTTAGGCCTACACTTAGGACTGTATGAATTTATTTAGGTGCATGCCATTGACATGAAAATCAAACCACTACCCCTCAAGGTTACCAAGCAAAAAGAGTTGGGAATTTGGGCACATGCTTCTTCTACCGCATATGGGCCCAACCACAAAATGTTTAATTTCCCATGTTTTCTAGGGTCTTCATGTCTTTTATTCTATAGGAGAACCATATCTCATTCCACAAAATTCATGAGCCTATCCTTTTTCTCAAATATCTTCTTCCTCTTATCCTGATACTCTTTAACTTTTCCATACACATGGGTTCTTTTTTCTTGGACTTCCACCAACATACTTATCCTTCTCTTGACCTTATTAGGTTCAAATACTATATCCTATATCATTTTCATAATGTTGAGGGGGATAGATTCTCAAATGCTAAAAAATAGGGATTAAACCCAAGGACGAGGCCCAATTAGACTCTTCCTTATTTCCATGTTTGGTATGGAGTAATCCTTCGAATTAATAGTCCAGAAACCATTCGATGGGATTTAAAATTTCTTTTTGTTCTTTTTATGTTTTATAGTTTTATGAGAATTAATGCAAAAAATAAATCAATCTAATGAGTGTGAAGAAATATTCTCTACAGGATAATCTATGTGAATAGTCAATGAAAATAACCAACAACTTTTGATTCTCCTAGAAGTAATTCATTTAAGTACTAATTGTTGCATGATAATATTCAATAAAACATAAATTGTTTCATTACAAAAAGGGATGAAAATTATAATGATAGAATATTTAGAAGTAATTCCATAGTATCCTCCACAGAAATGAAAATAAACTAATAAAGAAAACAACTATTCACTAAAAATACCCAACAATTATTCAATAATACAAGATATCTTAATAATACACCTTCTAACTAGAGATGATACTTACCACCAATGTTAGTCGCTGCATCATGTGAACCCTAGTTCATCGTTGTAGCCCTCTTTTCTCGTCGCCTCTCTTCCTGCCTCAATGGCCTCTCTGGATCTGAATCCTCTGTCGCATTTCAAAGACGATGTTGTTGCCTTCAAATCATTATTAGGATATTTAGAAAACCCCCCAACTCGTCCAGCACATTCCCAGTTCGTGAAGAAACTGTATCAAATTCTAGAAGTGGCCATTCCACGTGTCACTGCTCGAAGAAAATATCTCTATTTTTCCTCTAGAGCGCTCTTCAATCAATTCATGGGGTTATGTTCATCTCCTTGTCAAATAGATCTTTGGATTTCGCGGAAATGGCATCCTTTGATACAAGCGCATATGAATAATTTGTTCTGCGGTAAGGGTTTCTATATTTTTTACTTTGAATACAAAGAGGATAGAGATCTCATCTTTAGGAATGGCCCTTAATTCTTCGGCCCTACATGTTTATACTTAAACAAATGGACACCAGAAATTGATCCAGATAATGATATTCCCTCAGTTGTCCTAGTTTGGGTGCAGCTTCCACACTTACCCTTTCATTGTTGGGGGGATGAAGTTTTAAAAATAATTGGGGATACTTTGGGGAAATTCATTGATAGAGCCAAAACCAAGTCTAATATGTACTCTTATGCAAGGATCTGTGTGGAGGTCGATCTGGAAAAAGGACTTCCAGAAGAAATAAAATTAAGGCTGGACAATTGGACTTACATTCAAAAGTTGGACCATGAACAACTCTCGTTCAAATGCAAGAGCTGTCATGATATGAACATTTTTCCAGAAACTGTCTGAATAATAAACAAACTCGAGAAACATATGCTTTGTAGTAGGAAGAAGGAAGGAAACATGTAAGGAAAAAAGATAATACTGGAAAAGAGGATGGTTTTGTTCCTGGTTCATGAAGGTCCTCTCCCAAAGAGAGAACCTCTTGTTAGATCCCTCCAGTAATTGAAAAACCTCCTCCAACGAAACATGCCCCCACTCCTTCCACCATCATTCCTCCCTCCCTTTCCCGAAACTCTTTTGAAATTCTGGGCGAACCCTCTTCCCAACAAGCTCTTCCAATCGGTCCAGTGTTGGAACCCTTGGCCCATTCTTCCTCTTTAGATCTAGAAAGAAGAATTGAATATTTAGGTGAAGAGGAAATTTTTCACAAAGTCAATCAAGAATAGAATCCTCAAGAACTCAGGGAAAATCCACCCCATGATCTCCTCCCTTCAAAAACGCATTCAAATCAAGAAATGGAAGAAGGGGAACTCCATTTGGAAAAACCCAGAAAGTCTAGGCGCAGATCTAACAAAGAAGTCAGAGAAGAGGCGGTGTCAAAAGAGAAGGCCCAAGGAAAACAACAATCCATAGAAATCTCAATGAACAACTCAAATCATAGAGGAGGAAATAAAGGCTCATATCCCCCGGCCCCCGACAACTGGGCCTCTTCCACTCCTCACCAATGAATTTTCTCTCTTGGAATTGCAAGGGCTTTGGTAATATATCCAAAGTTGAATCCCTAAAATATCCAATTGCTACAACCAAACCCTATCTAATTCTCCTTCAGGAGACAAAAATGGAGGAATCAGTTGTATTAGAAACAACAAAAAAAGTCTTCAAAAATTGCGGTGGAGCGGTTGTAAGCTCACATGGCACCTCTGGTGGAATTTCCACTCTCTGGGATGAAGAGATCTGGGATATTGAGGTAACACAAACCATTCAAAACTAGCTTCTCACAGTTCTTAAAAATAAAGAATCCAACAAACTAGTTTTATTCATCAATGTCTATATGCCTACTATCTATGTTGATAAAGTAATTTGTGGGAACTCCCTATCCACACTCAAAATTTCTATGGATCTCACTACATGCATAAGTAGGGGTGAATTCAACACCCACCTCAACTCAGGTTAAAAAAAGGAGGAAGTTTAGTGAGAGACCCTTTCTTTGAAAAAGTCTATGATCTCATTTCGGACTGGGACCTCCAAGACATTAAACCCAATAAAGGGAAATACACCTGGAACAATAGGCACTCCAGTCTTAGCCCCGTAGTTTCCCATATGGACTATTTCCTTATCAGTAGTAATTTCCTCCTCTCCTCCTTTGACATCTCCTCCATCATTTTAGCTTTATCCATTTCCGATCATAAGCCTATATCTTTGATTTTCAATAAACCTCAAAACTTTGGCCCCCTTCCCTTCCGTTTTAACCCCCTTTGGATCGATAATCCCTCTATTCCCCCTCTCATTAACCAAGAGTGGTCCTCCCCTTTTTCTGGGTCTCCTAATTACATATGGGAAAGAAAGATAAAAGAAGTAAAACTATCTCTCAAAGATTGGGTGAAATCCTCCTTTACTCCTTCGCATCAAGAAAGAATTGAGAAGGTTGATATCCTCTTAGGTATCCAACAGAGAATAGAAGAAGAAGTCACTGAAATGATTCTGACACAAGAAAAATAAGCTTATCAATAACTTCACTCCTCTATGCGCAGGGAAGAAGAGCATTAGAGACTGAAGTTGAGAAGACTATGGTTAAAAGTAGGGGACTCAAACACTTTCTTCTTTCACAAGAAAGCTCAAAATAGGAGGAAGAAAAATTAAGTTACAAGTATCCTTTCAAACTCTGGGAAGCAACTGGATACCTTTGAACAAGTCAAGGAAGCAGCTTCATAACACTTTGAGTAACTTTACCTACAAACTAATGAAGAAGGATCAGAGGAAGACACACGAGCATTGCTCGGTAATATCCCAGACCTCATCTTTGGTCATGACAACACCCAACTAGTGAAGGAGATATCAGAAGAGGAAATCATCAAAGCGGTGTGGGAAATGGACCCAGACAAATTCCTAGGGTCTAATGGGTTCCCAATTAGGTTTTATCGCCATTTGTGGACCATTATAAAGTGAGATCTCAAAAAAATGTTGAATTATACTCTGCAAAAACAGAAATTGGGAGGCGCCACAAACTCAACCTTCTTAGCCCTCATTCCTAAACAATCAAATCCATCAAATTTCTCCCTCTTTCGACCAATTTCCCTCTGCAATTCTTCTTACAAAATCCTCACAAAAATCATAGGAAACTGCTTAAAACCTTTACTTTCCAAGCTCATTGCAGAAAATCGAGGAGGCTTTCTAAAAACAAACAGATTACAGACAATATAGTACTAGTACAGGAAGCAATCCATTCCAGCAGGAAAAACAAAGACCCAGGAATGGTTATCAAGTTGGATATGGAAAATGCCTTTGAATGGGTCAAACACTCTTTTATGTTCTCAATTCTTAAAGCCTATGGGTTCTATGATGCCTTTATCAATTGTATCAAGGCATGCATTGGTTCTCCTTGGATAACACCCCTGGTAAATGATCACCCCTCCAATTTCTTCAAATCTAGCAGAGGCCTAAGACAAGGTTGTCCTGTTTCCCCCTACCTATATATCCTTTTAGTTGATTCTCTCAGTTGGAAATTGGAAGAATAAAGAAGGATTGGCAGGATTCTTGGATTACTTATAGCTTGGGGGGTCAAGGAATTAAATCACTCCCAATTTGATGATGAGACTCTTCTCTTGGGGGCGACTACTAAAATCATTGCCAAACGATTTCAGAAAGTTCTAGACTCCTTTCTCTCTACTTCTAGAGGGAAAATGAACATTTCTAAATGTAATATCTATGGCTGGAATGTTCCGGAACATATCATAGATTACATCTCCAGAATATTCATATTTCCCTTCATTATCACTTGGACTCATTTCAAATATCTATGAATGCCCATTTTTCTAAATTCCTATGGTTCTTTTTCCTGGTAGGACATCATTGAAAAAATCCTCTCACGGATCCAAAGATGGGGGGGACGTTGGCTTAACCCAGCTAGAAAAATGGTGCTCCTCAACTCTGTTCTCTCCTCTCTATCCATCTATCAATGTTCTGGTCTTCTTGTCCCCAAAGGTATTCTCGAAAAAAATTCCAGAGCTCTTCGAAGTTTCCTTTGGGCTGGGGGAAAACTAACACAAAGAAATTCCATCTTCTCAAATGGAAACTTGTTTTCCAACCTTTCAACAAAGGATGTCTAGCTATCAAAGACCCAATTATAATGAACTCATTTATGGGATAAAAACTTTCCCGGTGTCTCATCTTAGGGCCCCCAGAATGGTGGAAATCTGCTCTTATTGCCAAATAGTTCAACTCCTCAAGACTCCATTTTTTGGATGGTTCCCCTCCCCAGCTTCTTGGCTCCCCAATTTGGCGTATCTTTAAGCATTCTGCTCATCTTATCAAATATAAACTCTCTTGGGCACCAAGAAATGGATCTCAAATAAATCTTTGGACCAATCGTACCTTGGACCTAGAACCAATAAGAAGACAATACTCCCTCAGCCCTATGAAATATTGGTGCTACTCCAAAGGTATTCTCCTTATTCAAGACTTCTTCATTTGGGCCCCTGATGGTGATTGGATCAATTGGAAACCTTTGGACACCCCTTCTCATCTCCGCCCTTTAGTATCTCTTTTCTACAATATGTTGGTAGGTTGTGCCCCCATTAATTATCACAAAATTGAATCCTGTAGTTGGGGCCTCTTAAGATACTCAGTTAAAATGGGCTACTCTTCCCTTCAATATTCCATTCAAGGTCCTTCAGTCTCCAAAATCTGGAAAGATATTTGGTCAGGACCTTCTCTTCCCAAAGTTAACATCTTTTGTTGGTTGATGGTTCATGGGAAAATCCTAACTGCAAAGAACCTGCAAAAACAAGGAATAATGGGTCCTTCACGATGCCCTCTCTTCCTTAGATTCCATCCATCACCTTTTCTTGGAATGTTCTTCCTGTTCTCAACTCTGGAATATCCTTTTCCTTCCCCTCTCTCCCAAAAATTTTCCTCAGGAGAATTTGAATGAATTGTTCGTTTCTTGGAAACAGAGATATGTTGGCAGCTTCAAAAACAATAAATTCTTCACTCTTTTATGGAAAAAAATTGATCCAGGTGGATATTGGTGGCCACCCACCTATTCCACTGGATCGAAAAATAGTTTTCCACCTTGGCAGTTTTTCGGGTTCCAAACTTTCGGGGCCATTTTGAGGCCCTAAACAACGTTTTTTGGGGATTTGGGGCCTAGGTTACCGCTTAAGAAATTGATCTGGGCTAGTCGAAAATCATTCTTCTTGGTTAGACCTTTCCAACGGTGTATCGAGTGCCCCAAACGAAGATCATATGCGAAATTTACACCCCCGGGAAGTTGATGTATCAACTATCTCCATTGGGGCCCGCAAACCTTTTGTCTTTTCATCTTCCGAGGTTAGGGTTTTGGATTTTCCCTATGTTAAAAAATCCTTTGGAGCCTCATTTTAAGAACCATCTTCTTGTGAATGAGAGTAGCTGTCACATATCTTCTCAGAGATAAGCTGCCACCATTCTAACGAGTCTTTCACTCTATATTTTTACAGTTTTGTACATTTCGCACATTAATAGAAATTGTGTATTACTGTATATCTGTGCCTTTTGTTATATTTACGATATATCTCTGTTATATTATTGCCACTCTTTCAATATCTCTGTATATTTCTGTGCTATATCTCTGCTCTCAGTTCATGCCGAAAATAATATGGACCAGTGGTATCAGAGTAGGTTGCCCTTGATCATTTTTCAGTGCATGTCCCCGACGAGGTCCGAGTATAGAAAGTTGGGTCTCGAGCTTGTCTCTATTGAGGAAAATTGGTCTCGCACACCCAACAAATCCTCCATTGTGGAAGAAAATAAAAACGACGGAGCAAATGATTCTATTAATATGTTGCTTGTTCAAGCTCTCATGTGATAGAGGGACGAAATGATGGAGAATTTTTCCCACATCCTTCAACTCATGTCGATAAAAATAGGTGCGTATTAATCAAGCGACCACTTTGGAGGCACTTCGCCTTTCAAGGTACAAGTTAATTTTGATATTCCCATATTTGAAGGACAGATAGATGCAGATGCCCTAGAAAAATGGTTAAATCTGCTAGAAGGTTATTTCTTTGTTCATAATTTCTCCGACAGGGAAAATATCACCTTCGCACTCCTTAAGGATCTCCCCCATGTCAAACATTGGTGGGAAACTTACTGGGAGAAAATTTCTACAGAGGATTCTGGAATATATGGGGTCGAACCCACTTGGGATTTTTTTGTGGATGTGGTAAAGGAACAATATTACCCTGTTGGAAACTATGAGGACTAGTACATGAGATGGACCACACTATGACAAGAGAGGGGCCAAGCAGTTTCAGAGTTCACCAATACCTTCTATACCTTGTGCACCAAGTTGGGTATCAAAGAATCTGAATGACATTTGGTTCTGAAATACTGCGAGGCTCTACACAGATACATCTAAACTGAAATGGATTTTATTTACATCTCATCACTCAGTGCTGCTTATTGATATGTTATTAAAATCGAGCAGAAATTCAAGCACCAGAACAAGCGGGATTTTGGGTCTGCAAATTCGCAACAACAAAAGTATGATAAAGATGACCCTAACAAACAACTTCCTGAAAACCCATACAAGCCATAGGAAAATAAGGGTCAAGGAAAGACGAATAAGAATGCCAAGCAATGGTGCGATTTCCACAAAATCCCCTGGCACAACACTGATGAATATCTCTCAAAACAGTCATTGGTGGTCGAGATCAAAGGCAAGGAGTCGAACCTTGATTCAGAATCTATTTCAAAAAATACTGATAGAAGACAGATCATCGACGTAGACCCAATTGTTATTGTCGTGACTATAGAAATACAACTGGAAGAACCATTAGATCCTGAAGAGGGGGAGCACCTTTTTCATTCATAGATGTGGATGAAGGGCACCCCGCTACATTTTATTGTTGATAGCAAAAGCTAGAAGAACCTCATCTCAACAGAAGTCATCAAATAGTTGGGATTGTCCACAACACCACACTCACAACCATACAACATCGGGTGGCTTCGCTAGGGACGAGATCTTCGTGTCAGCCAGCAGTGTCAATTGTCATATGACATCCATTCCTTGAAGGATGAGGTATTATATGATGTTGCCCCATTGGATGTCTGTGATGTTCTCTTAGGCCAGCCATGTATGTGGAAGCGCCATGTTGTTTATGAGTCTCGACTCCGTAGTGTCATTGTTACTTTAGGGGGTCATCTATACAGAATGAGGTAGTTCCAACTATTGTCCCACCTAAACAGTGTCGCAAGGTAGTATCTCATACTACAAAATTCAGCTTCTTCACAATCTTTGAAAAAGGCGTATAGAAGGACACTACAACCACTGCATCCTCGGTACAAGCACCTTCTATCCAACAAAAGAAGATAGACAAGATTGCAACAAAGGGAAATGATTATTTCTGCACACAGTCATCTCATGTAACCAGACTAGTTAAAAAGGTCCAACCCTTCTAGCCACAGGTTCATGAAATCCTTCAACAAGATAAGCATCACAACTTCTCTAGCAAGGCAAACAACTCACAAAGATTTATATACAACAAACGATTCCCCCTATCCCCCGGCAACTCAACGAAATGGATGCCATTTCTTCCTGAGGAGGGAGGATTGATCTAGGTGGATATCGGTGGCCACCCACATATTCCACTGGCTTGAAAAACAATTTTCCACCTTGGTAGTTTTTCGACAGTTTTTTGGGTTCCAAACTTTTGGGGCCGTTTTGAGGCCCTAAACAACATTTTTTGGGGATTTGGGGCCCACGTGATTTTTAAAGGCACTATCATGGGCCAGTCACAAATCTTTCTTCTCAGTTATACCTTTCCAATGGTGTATCGAGTGCCCCAAACATAGATCTTATGCAAAAGTTACGCCCCCTAGAAGTTGATGTATCAACTACCCCCATCGGGGCTCACAAACCTTTTGTCCTTTCATCTTCCAGGGTTATGGTTTTGGATTTTCCTTATGTTAAAAAGTCCTTTGGATCCTCATTGTAAGAATCATATTCTTTCGAATGAGAGTATCCATCAGATCTCTTCTCAAAGATAAGCTGCCACCATTCTAGCAAGTCTTTCACTCTGTATTTTTACAGTTCTGTACATTTCACACATTAATAGAAATTGTGTATTACTATATATCTATGCATTTTGTTATATTTCCGATATATCTCTATTATATTATTGCCACTCTTTCAATATCTCTGTATATTTCTGTGCTATATCTCCGCTTTCATTTCGTGCCGAAAATAATCTAGATCGCAAATCCCCATATTCGTATGTTGGGAAATCTAGTTAACAAGGAATTAGGCCATTTTCTGTGAGAAGCTTCCCCCACCCCACAATACATATTTGCCAAATTTTATGGCTTAATCTCTGAAGTCTTCTCCTCCAGATCAGTTCAACTTGATCCCCCAATTTCCCTAGAACAAAGAGAAGAAGATTGGATCTCTAACATTCTAGGTCCAAACTACCCAAGAAAGTTCCCTTCCACAATCAGGTCTACCAAGAGGAAACAATGGAAATTACTGGTTAGGGACCCTGAATTCCTTCATTGGAAATGACAAAAAACTTCATCTATTCTTTTCTTTGATGGAGCTTCTGCAGGTAACCTAGGGGCGATAGGTGCAAGGGGAGTCATCATAGATTTCGATGGAAAAAATATTTTGGACTACTCTTGGGGGATGGGAAACACCACTAATAATAAAGCATAAAGCCTAGCAGTTTATATTGGGCTGCAAATTGCACAATCCTTAAATATTCATGAGTTAATTGTCCTTGGTGATTCTGAGCTAATCATTAAAGAAATTTTTGGTTCTAGCAATTCCACAAATCAAGCTCTTATCAGTCTACAATCTCGGATAAGAGCCCTGAAATCTCAATTCAGTAAGATCCAATTCTTTCATATTCTACGCTCCCAAAATCAGGAACATAGCCTTCATTTCATTAATCAAATCAATTCCCATGTGTGGTTTCCTTAAGGATTACCAAAAGTAGTGACTTCCCCATCTTCGCCAGCATCCCACTCTATGTAGTATCACTGCCACCCTCAGACTTTCCCTCCCAGCTCAGCTCCTTCTCTCCTCCATCCTATATCTCCTCTTCGGTCCCCACCTCTCATGTGTCTTGGACAACTATTACTCCATGCCCTCTGACGCGTTGATCTACCTCTGGCTTCGTGGCACCTTGTCCATCCCTCTGATCCTTTCCCACACACCTCGTCGTTGCAATCCTTCTCCTCTACACATATGATGCACAGTCCTTCAACATCCCCTGATGTCTTCCATCGCTTCCATGGAATCATTGTTTGAGCTATCCTCTATGGACGAGTACTCTGGTCTATGGAAACTTCATTTATCCTATCTTCTCCTGCATGCAAACGGTAACTCCTCAACTTATTTATGGATTTGGCATCGCTTGCGTCCCCCAAAGATGTATTCACACTTAAACAAAGAATTACATGCCTTTGTGTATCTTCATCCCCTTCTCATCATGTGGAGGAGATCCATAGCTCCTTGTTCCTACCCCTCCTATGCTATTGAGGATCTACGAGACCAAAATTGGGATTTGAGAGCCGTGATTAGAACCTTAGGGGAAAGAATGGGATCGCGACTCTGAGAACTTCAAGTGGAGAATCAGGAGCTTCAACGTCATAGTGAAAATATCCATAACCAACCGCAGACATAGGGAAACAAGCACAATCAAGATCTCACGATTGTTCTTCAGGGGGTTAATAGAAACTCCAGGCATATCAGTCTGCTCAGAAAACAATTGGGAAATCCCCTTGGTCGTCCTCAACATCCTGCAATCTCAATCGAGTCCGTTGAATCAAGGATTCCTTCAACCTTCCATTCAGAAGTTGCCAATGAACAGAACCAGGCCCCTCCAGACCCAACACCGACACCAACAATGCATAATCGAGAAGATAGAATTCAACCTCCAACAACAATTCAAGCAAATCTCCAGGAAGATGCAAAAGCAACCAACAATTTCTAACAGGTTTCTATCGATGATTAGTAAATTTTTGTTCATTTTTTCTTCATATGTAGCCATCTTTCCATGGCATCCTAGCAGTTCTTTTGGGAGCAATTTTAAGATAAAGAACATAATGCAACAAACTTCTCAGAGAGCTCTCTCGACATAGTTCAATGAACTACCATACTATTTCCTCTATGTAAAATGATTTAGAAAAAAAAAATTAATATAAATTTCCAAGCCGTTCTTGTTTATATATATATATATATATATATATATATATATTGAACTTCTTACTAGGCTCATTTGGCATTTAATCAATTGTAGAATAATCCACGATACATAATGAATGCACATAAATAGATCTTCAACAAATCAAAACATCTTGACTCCAAAAAGAAATAGTTTATGAATTAAGCTTTGAAATAGTTTGCCACTAAAATCCTAGTGAAATCACTGCAGAGTCCAAAAGACCTTTCTCTAGAGATCGATTCCTTTATTTATAATTGAGATTAGAACTTAAAAATAGTACAAAGAAAAAATTAGAAAAACTCAAAATCTTTGCATTCAACTAACTCTAGTGGAATAGACATTTCATCAAATGCATGATCAACGTCGTAGCTGGCTCACTACTCAAATAATTCTTCTCATAACCACAGATGTAGGAAAACATGTTGATCCATATGTAATCTCAGACTCTCCTTCTCATGCCCAAAACACTAAATGTACTTTTCTATATTTAGATCATTGAATCCAACTTAGCAAAAGTATTCAATTCTCTGACTATATATTTTTGTAGGTGACCATGCTCCACTATTGTTATCCCTCTTACTTTAGCCTCATGTTTTTCTGCCATTTGCTTGAACTCTGATAAAACTTCATTAATAAGACAAAATTCGTTATGTTGGTCGAAACTAGGTAAATGACTTTTAGACATAGTATTATTGTCATAATGCCACAATTTTAGACATGATGACCATTCATCATTCACTTGATTCTTTGACACCATAGCCAATTCTCCCCGAAACTGCATTGATCTCTATATTCTGACTATTCCTTCCCCCATCAAGGTTTTGATGCCATGGTCTTCTTCCCCGTGGGCCTTTTGAATTTATTTGATATATTCAATTTGATCTTGAACTTTAGCTTGTTTCTCATTCCATTTTATGACTTCTTTATGTACTACTGATAATTGTAGAGTTTCTTCTTGAAGTTTTGTTATTTTGGCAATAAATTCCACTTTTATTTTCTCATGTTTCATATCTTCCCCAAGAATATCCTTGGTTAAAATACCAGGGGATCCCTTGTAATAAACTAACCGATTTCTTAGAAATGCAATCTCTCTTTTCATTTTCTCACTCACTCGCATCATCTCTAGCCTTGTCAATAGTAGCATGAGAACTTGCTACCTCAACAAATAGTAGCTCACTGAGCTTTACTCTCTCAGTTTCCAGTAGAGGCTCTTTTGTAGTGCATATTATAGCACTATCGATATTTATTATTTTTCTCTTTTTGTGTTCTCTTTAAAATGGCTTGCCTCCATCAATTGTAAGTAATGGATCAAGGAGCAATAATATCATCCAAAGGGTCGAGGATTGTCTGATCTCCCCATGATATAATGTTTTTAATGCTAACTGGTGTGTGAAATTGTTCCATCTTAGGTTCCGTACCTTTGTTTGTTGCTTTCTTTTCCCTTGCCTTCTAGGACTGATCAATATATATATATATATATATATATATATATATATATATATATATATATATAACTTAACAATATTTAATCAATTGCAGAATAATCCATGATACATAATGAATGCACATAAATAGATCTTCAACAAATTAAAATATCTTGACTCCAAAAAGAAATAGTTTATGAATTAAGATTTGAAATAGTTTGCCACTAAAATCCTAGTGAAATCGCTGCAGAGTCCAAAATACCTTTCTCTAGAGATCGATTCCTTTATTTATAATTAAGATTAGAAATTAAAAATAGTACAAAGAAAAATTTATAAAAACTCAAAATCTTTGCATTCAACTAACTCTAGTGGAATAGACATTTCATCAAATGCATGCTCAACGTCATAGCTATCTCACTACTCAAATAATTCTTCTCATAACCATAGATGTAGGAAAACATGTTGATCCATATGTAATCTAAGACTCTCTTTCTCATACCCAAAACACTGAATGTACTTTTCTATCTTTAGATCATTGAATCCATCTTAACAAAAGTATTCACTTCTCTGACTATATATTTTTGTAGGTGACCATGATCCACTATTGTTATCCCTCTTACTTTAGCCTCATGTTTTTATGCCATTTGCTTGAACTCTAATAACACTTCATTAATAAGACAAAATTCATTAGGGGTCAAAACTAAGTAAATGACTTTCAGACATAGTATTATTGTCATAATGCCACAATTTTAGACATGATGACCATTCATCATTCACTTGATTCTTTGACACCATAGCCAATTCTCCCTGGAACAGCATTGATCTCTATATTCTGACTATTCCTTCCCCCATCAAGGTTTTGATGCCATGGTCTTCTTCCCCACGGGCCTTTTGAATTTATTTGATATATTCAATTTGATCTTGAACTTTAGCTTGTTTCTCATTCCATTTTATGATTTCTTTATGTACTACTGATAATTGTAGAGTTTCTTCTTGAAGTTTTTTTTATTTTGGCAATAAAGTCCACTTTTATTTGCTCATGTTTCATATCTTCCCGTGGAATATCCTTGGTTAAAATACTAGGGGATCCCTTGTAATAAACTAACCGATTTCTTAGAAATGCAATCTCTCTTTTCATTTTCTCACTCTCACTTGCATCAGCTCTAGCCTTGTCAATAGTATCATGAGAAATTTCTACCGCAACAAATAGTAGATCACTAAGCTTTGCTCTCTCAGTATCTAGTAGAGGCTCTTTTGTAGTGCATATTATAGCACTATCGATATTTATTATTTTTCCCTTTTTGTGTTCTCTTTAAAATGGCTTGCCTCCATCAATTATAAGTAATGGATCACGGAGCAACAATATCATCCAAAGGGTTGAGGATTGTCTGATCTCCCCATGATATAATGTTTTTAATGCTAACTGGTGTGTGAAACTGTTCCATCTTAGGTTTCGTACCTTTGTTTGTTGCTTTCTTTTCCCTTGCCTTCTAGGACTGATCAATAACCTTATGGTTATCCTCTCCAATATGATCACATGATTTATAAACATCATACTCATGTTTATCATCAACTCCCTTTCTTTCTTCATGATTATCCTCTGATCTAGGGACATCTTCGTAATCCTTAGTTAATTCAATAACTTTCTTGGGTGAACCTGTAGGTTGTTGCTCCATTTTCTCAATTGTTGTCTATTCTATAGAGCTCTATTCCTTTATTTCCAACTCTTTTTATGTAATACTCTACTCCTTTGCAACTAATTCATGGTGCAACTTTTCCTCTTCTGATTTCTTCCTTTGCTCCTCGACGTTTATATTTTATTGTTCCTATTATTTCTTTCTATTTTATTCATCTTGTTGAAGCCTCTCTTCTTCCAACTTCTTTTCTCACTCTTCATTTTCCCTCTGCCTCCGCAAGTCTCTTTCTCTCTGTTCTTCTTCAACAATCCTTCTTTTAGCTCCCAATTCTTCTTGAGTAGCCTCTTCTTCTTGTTTTCTTCTAAGTTCCTCCTCTACTTTTCTTTGAGATTCCTACTATTGCTATAGTCTAACCTACTCATCTTGAATGGCCTTCAATTCTAATTCTTCCTTCAATATGTTTTCCTCTAACCTCTTGGATTCTTCAAACTTTCTTACATCTCTCCCAACAACTAACCCTCTCTATATTTATAGCATATATTCATTAGTGGACAGAGCTTTAAAAATTGTAATACAATGATTCTTCTTTCTTTCTAATACCTAATCCTAGTCACATGCATCTTCAAAAAATAACTCATCCTCCGACCTCTCATGACTATAAGGCCAGCCAAGCTACAAAAACTAAATCATGATGCTTGTCAACCAACCACTTGGGATCATGTTGTCTAAATTTTCGCAAATGGAAACTAAATTCTAGATGGTTGGTTGCTTCCTACCTTTCATGTTTCAGGTCCTTGATGAAATAATGTCTGATCCTGAAACCATACAGGATAAAAATATTTTTATTTACCTCCTTAAGTAGTGAATAATTGAAATCTTGCAACACTGTTTGATAAGTTATCTCTCCCATATAAAGCTTATCTAGTACACATTTTAGAAAAAGATGAGGTGTTGCAATCACACCACAAATCCTTATATAAGTTATATATTCTTGTGTATACCAATTATCGACATGACTTATAATATTCTTTGCATTATCAATTAGCCTGGAGAATTCATCATGAAAAAATATGAAATACAAATGTTAGTCAATTTAATTTCTTAAATTGATGAAGATTAAATTAACAATCTCAGAACTCGTAAATTTATGTGATGCTGGAAAATATATAAATGATTAGGAAACTAAGCTATACTAAAATAATTCTATTAAATTCAAAAGGACAATTCTCTTAATAAGTATGTTCCAAGAGTCAACATTGAAGTATGTAAAATCCCCCCAAAAATAAATTACTTTAAGTATGAAATTGCTTAGGAAATTATTTCCGTTTTTGGTAAATTCGAAATTGGAAAATTATTGTCATTTATGGCAATTCCAAATTTCGAATTTAGTTAATTGTAATTGATGATTATGACTATTGGGCAGAGATCTGATTTGACCCAACTAACTATTTGACTATGACACTTGTATGAAACAAAATATTTTATATTTATTGTTGATGGACAAATGGAACAACTAGGTTAAAATCAGCAGACCATGACTCCATGAGAGGGGAACATGTTGGAACTACCTCAGGGCTGAATGTGACAAGTGGCAAATCAAGAATTTGGCCATTGGAAGCCCCTGAAAATCAGGGATTTGGAAAGCTGTGAAAATTCCCAAGGGGAAAAGGACCTAGGAAAAATTGCTTTTGATATATATAGCATATGGGAGGAGGCAAGACGCTGCCTAGTATGCTGGGAAATAATTATCTCTTGTTGTTATGAACACTGCTTACTGAGTGTGAGACAAGGAGAAGTTGTTGAAACTAAAAGACTATTGTTGAGGAGGATTTCTGAGTTTTCCCTCATGGATTCATGGTCAGGCTAGGGGGTGAACAGGACAAGTAATTTGGTTGTTTTGTTCTAAGGTTGGGAGGAACTTGGTTGTTCCATTTGTTGTTCGACAATTGTTCAGATATGTCTATCTACTCCTTCTCTGTTCAAAAGTTATTTAGAATTATTGGTTGATAGCATTGCATCTGTTTAAATATGAATGAAGTACTTTGTTTTATTAAATTCTGAAGGAATGAAATGAAAAGTAGGATAGACCCTTACAATTTAACTATAACTTTTGATCAAATCTTTCTAAGTATCTTGGTTGGAATGAAAATCGAATTTTGGAAATGTATTAGGAAGTATAACTGTGTTAAATAGATTACTATTTCATTATATTGTGCTAGAGATCACTACCAGATCGATGCATCATATACATCCAAATATATATCCTTGTGGGTTATCTCTTAATTCTGGATGATTTACCCTATCGAATTAAATTACTGTTGAAAATGATTGTGTACAATAGGAAAATAACTATGTATACGGATATNGTGTGTGTGTGTGTGTGTGTGTGTATGTGTGTGTGTGTGTATGTATGTATGTATGTATGTATGTATGTATGTATGTATGTATGTATATGTGTATGTGTATGTGTATGTGTATGTGTATATGTATATGTATGTATGTATGTATGTATGTATGTATGGATAACCATACAACTTACATGGCTCAGTTTAAATGCATAATGTATGTATACCACTAGGTACTAATGATATAATGGAAGACGAATAGTCTAACTAGTCATCAACTGGAAATAAAATTTTGGAAAGCAAATAGTCTAACTAGTCATATACTAAGTTTTGGAAACAATAAAATGAAAAACGAATGGTATAACTCAATGAAAATGAAGTTCTGGAATGAAATACTAGAGGAGCGAAATCTCGATGAATTTAGAAGACAAATATTCTAAAACCCTTTAATTTGTATGCACATATTTTGATAAGTTTGAAATTTCACAGCTTTATTAACAATTAATAAATCGTTCCAACTTCTGTATAAGTCAGACCGGAATAAAGAATTTATTGATAGATCTTTCATCTAAGTCGACTATTCAATTATAAACAATGGTGTAGTCATGCTCACATCATCCTTTTACACAACAATAGAGTTTGGTCTTTATGTCTTTCTTTAAACTGAAGATACACAGACAATGGATTGGCCATCGTTATGAATGAACAAATTCACTCACGATGGTAGCATTCTAGATTCAGAATCATATCTATCCTTAGAAAACCTAGGCACTCTATTAAGAGCGGTGATATGGAACCCGAATACCTTTTGTGCGTATGGCAGGGACCTGAGCCCGAATTTGTGCATGGTCGAATGTCCCTGCAAGGAAACACAAATTTAGTATTAATAATTATTTAACATAAGTAAAACGAGTGTACCCTTCAATAGAATGATTTAAGACAGGAAATGATTATACCGAGTTCACTTAACTTACGACTCATAAACCCTGATGTCTTTTCCCTTTTGCGTTTTGGTTTAGTAGATGCCCCAGGTTGAAGGGGGAGGTGGTCCAAGAACCTCCTGATGGGTACCCTCGCAACAACAGGGTCCCATCATTAGAATTGGTTACCAAATTATCTAAAGAAAACTCTTCAGGAAATGAAATAAATAAATAACATTAACATTGAAAATCCGAACTGCATGGGTTCACACAGTGCGAGTAGGCTGAATGCATTGCTCAAAACTTTAAAACACAGAGTTAACATTCATACCGAGTACCAGGCCTCGAATGATATTTATCACACACAGACAAAAGTAATAAAATAATGAAAAACGATGACCCAAATTTAATTACAAATCCAAATAATTACATGTTGCAGAGTATGTCCTTAAAAACGAATTATTCGGTACACAGAATCCCCAATATCTAATTATTTATGGATATGTCAAATGAAAATACAGTAATCCTTCTAAAGGAAAATTACAGTCGTAAGAGTCAACTAGTAGTTTGGGGAATCTACGGAATGGTGGACTTCCAAGCAAAACTCAGTACAATAGTACCCAATAGAGACATGAAACGTTATTAAATCCTATCGAAAGGAATTCGCTTTCACTTGAATAGAATATACATGCAATACACAATGTGAGTTCTACCCTATCAAATTTACTTCTGGACTAGAACTCTCGCGTGGTCTCACAGAGGCGCAACATCGGGTAACAACGCTTAGAGTTAAGGGTAACCCATAAAAGAGAATAGAGGGACAATGAAAAACCCCATAAGTAAATACAAATACATTAACCCCGATAAAATGCATGTGCAAGGTTGTGGAAGCCGGAAACAAGAAGGCGGAGTACCGAGAAGGTTCTGGAAGGATTTAGAATAAAACAACAGTGAAGTCTACTTATCCAGGAGCGAGAACAGTCTAGGGCATTATGCAGGGAATAACGATAATGAGGAAAACTTCACTAAAGGTCATAATAAGAATTACAGTACAAAGAGTTTCCTTCTACGGTAACAAAAACCCGAAGGTTCCCTCCAACTACTAGAATACGTGACCATTATAAACTTACCAGGGCGGTCAGGTAGAGTTTCATGCTTCCATCGGGTAAAAATCCTCCAAGATACTGGCTTCCCTCGCTGAGAAAAAAAATGCAGAGCTAATTCGAAAACTTCACAAAGACAAAACTCATCGAATCCTGTAAAACCCTTCTACGCAGAGTAAATGACAATGGTACGAAGGTTGGCTCTGTCCATGTGATGGGGCAGAGATGGCACAATCACATTGGATGAGGGGTCAAGTGATAACCATCGAGTTTCGAACTCACGGGGTCTCCATTAATGGTTGGTTCAAAATTTTAATTCACGTCTGACAAGAAACCTTCCTTTCATATTAAGAGGTGCGAAGTAAAGGATAGTTCCTTCATGATACGACAAACTGGACCATTGAACTCTAACTGCTATCATTCAGTTAAGACATCTTTCAATTAAGGCAAGGCTAAACGAATTGTTAAGGTTACACTTGTATCAAACCTTCATGTTAATACTAACCAGGAGATCAATACACAACCAGTAATCATAGGGGATTCGTTCGATCTCTTTGCCCATGTGAAGTAATTTCAAACACCTTATGTTAAGCCGAAACATTTTTTTTACTAAGAGTGTACACTCCCAACCCCTTTGTAAAGTGAATGTAGTCTATGGTATATGTTGTGTGTTTAAAAAAGTCAAGTGAGGTTTCCCTTGCGCGCAAGCATGGAAACCTTAGGGAAGAGTATAGAATTTGTGAATTTCCTAAGTCTAATACAACATAGATATATAAGTATTAGAATAATAGTAGGATTGAAGGGTTAAAGAAGGGATGGATGATAAAATGTAGAGATTATTCGTATAGGATTCCTGTGAAGTAAGAGTCAAGTTGGAGTAGAAATGTTCATGATGTGATTGTTCATCGTTTGATAGCCAGAACATAAAAATCTCGCAGAAATTAACAATGATGATAAATGCCTACTTCTCTTAACTTCAAGTCTTATAAAATAAATTGAAGATTAATGTTCCTCAGAATTTTTTTTATTTTTTTTATTTTGGCAATTTTGGGGTACATTACATATGGTATCAGAGAAAAGGTTACAACACTTGGACCTTGAGCAGGGCCAAAATATTTACTTAGCATATATATTTCTTGTTTAGGTAAAACTAACAAAACAATTACTGTTACAAACAGAAAACACTTTATTTTGTTGTAATCATGGCAACCCAGGATGAAGCAGAAATCAAACTCAAGGAGAACCCTGAACAAAGGCCTCCTGAAGATCAGAGGTAGAACAGTGACGAAATTTCACCTACCGAAGTTCTATAAACTATGAGAAATCTCATTGTTGAGCTGCAAGTTTTTAAAGTAGACAATGAGAAACTGAAAAAGGCACAGCAGGAACAACAGGAAATAAATGAAGTCCTACTACGAAGTATAGTGACAAAGAAAATACCAAAGGATGATAACCAAGAAGAAGAGGTCAGTAAAAGGGCCTCCAAGAATTCTGGTCTTGAAGCAGAAAAATGGGACAGCTGGTCTGAAGGTACACCTTCAGCTGAAGAGGAAACTAAAACAGGAAGAAAAAGGAAGCAGGTAGATCACCTTGAGGGAGAGTTTAAGAAAATCAAACCATCTACCTTTGACGAGGAATCCAGAACAGGGGAGGAAGTTGAAGCATGGTTATTAGACATCTAGAAGTACTTCAAGATATACAACTATTCCAGCAATATGAAGGTCAGAATGACTATCTATAATCTGAAAGGGAAGGCTAGCATATGGTGGCAAGACCTGAAGTTGGCCAAAGGCCTAAAGGAAAAACAGATGGAATGGTCGGATTTTAAGAAATACTTTAAGAAACAATACCTATCTGAAAGTTACTATGAAAGAAAAACCAAAGAATTTATGAGCTACGACTCAGTCAAATGGCTATGGATGACCTGATAAACAAATTTCTAGAATTACTAAGGTTCGTGCCTTATATCCGGGAGGACAAAGTGAAAATCCAGCGGTTCCTAAGCTATTTACCACAGTCCTATAAGGATAGAATCGAGTTTGATAATCCCAAGTCCTTGAGCAAAGTTTTCAAGAAAGACCAAATGTGTTACGATCAATACAAACAACGGTCAGAATTTCCAAAGGCTTGGAAAGACAAGAAACAAGACCGAATGAACCAGCGAAAGAAGGGATATCAGCCAACTCCTTATAGGAATGCATCAAAAAGTTTTCCAAGGAAATATTTGCACTCCAAGAATCAGAACACCCAAGGAGGCGATAAACCAGTAAATATGGGAACAAAGAAGTTTGGGGACAGCCCCTGTGAACCGTTAAAATGTTGGGAATGTGGAGAACCTCATCTAAGGAGGAACTGTCCACGTTTGACTTCAACAGTCAGAACTACAGTTCAAAATCTACATGAAGCCTCTACAGTGGGGGATGTAGGCAGAAGCGTACATCAGATCAATGTAACCGTGGATGGCCGGCAAGTTGATCACCAGTCCTCTGTAGTGGAAATTGAAGGTAAAATTAATAACACTTGTATTTATGTTTTAATTGATCCTGGAGCTACGTTGAGTTATATCACTCCTGGTATAGTGGATTCAAATAAACTTAAGAAAAAAAGACATGCAAAATCTTGGCTAGTACAACTAGCAACGGGAACGAAAAGAAAAGTAGTTGATTTTATTTCTGATTGTGACTTCAGTTTAGGTGGTCAAAACACAAAGACAAATCTGAAAATTCTACTGTTAGGGTCTTATGACACAATTATCGGAATGGATTGGTTAGAAAGGCACAAAGCAGTGTTAGATTGTTATGAAAAATCACTCAAGTATAAAGACGAAAAAGACATTGTTAGGACAGTTCAAGGTATACAAAAACCAATCTCAGATAGACAAATTTTAGCAATGCAATTTAAGAAATGCATGAGAAAGGGTTGTCAGATTTATGTCATCCAAGTAACAAATTTATTGGAAAAAGAAAATAAACCTAGCTTGGAGGATTTTGTCGTCTTGCATGATTTCAGAGATGTGTTTGTCGATGAGATACATGAATTACCCCCAAGGAGGGAGATATACTTTTCTATCTACCTACTACCTAATTCAACCCCTATATCTAAAGCACCCTACTGAATGAGCTTACCAAAATTAATAGAATTAAAAATTCAATTACAAGAATTATTGGACAAAGAATATATCAAACCGAGTGTTTCACCATGGGGAGCACCAGTCCTCTTTGTGAAAAGTAAAGACAGAAATCTGAGATTATGCATCGATTATAGACAATTAAACAAAATGAATATTAAGAACAAGTATCCCTTACCTAGGATCAATGATTTGTTCGATCAAGTAGGCGGGGCAAAGTTTTTTTCTAAATTGGATTTAAGATCCGGTTATCACTAGGTTAGAATAAAAGATGAGGACATAAGTAAAACAACATTCAAAACGAGATATGGACACTACAAATTTGTTGTTATACCATTTGGACTCACTAATGCGCCAACCACATTTATGTGTTTAATGAATAGTATTTTCAGTCAATACTTGGAGAAGTTTGTTTTGGTATTTATTGACGATATCCTAGTGTATTCTAAAATAGAAGAAGAACACAAAGAACACCTAAGGATAGTCCTGCAAACTTTAAGAAAACACAAACTGTATGCAAAATTCGATAAATGCAACTTTTATCAGAAGAAAATACAGTACCTAGGACATGTAATATCTGAGGAAGGTATTGCAGTCGATCCTAAGAAAATAAGAGCCATCATGGAATGACTGATTCTGAAGGATGTAGCGGACATCCGGTCATTCATGGGAATCATCGGATATTACCGCAGATTTATAGAGGGGTTTTCCAAGATTTCATACCCTATCACATAATTACAAAAGAAGGGAACTAAGTTTAACTGGTCACAGAAATTTCAGGACAGTTTTAATAAGTTAAAAGAATTGTTAACGACCGCGCCCATTTTAAAAGTAGCGGATCTAGACAAAAACTTCACAGTCTGTGTGGACGCGAGTAAAGAAGGACTAGGTGGTCTCCTAACTCAATAAGGGCACGATATTTGTTATGAGTCTCGAAAACTAAAGGAGCACGAACGAAACTACGTCACTCATGACTTAGAGTTGGCAACGGTAATACATGCCCTAAAGATGTGGCGGCACTACATAATGGGCAGAAAATTTATGTTATTGATGGATAACAACGATGTGAAATTCTTGTTTAGTCAACCAAACCTTAATGCAAGGCAAGCAAGATGGATGGCCTTCTTAAGCAAATTTGACTTTGAGGTAAGACACATCAAGGGTAAAGAAAACAAGGTGGTTGATGCTTTAAGCAAAAGAGTTCATGGACTATTTGAAATAAACATTAGCAGGGCAAAAAACGATCTTGAGCAGAGGATAAAGGTAGTAGGTAATAACGACGAAAATTACACTAAAATAGTGGCAGAATTACAGAACATTACATAAAATTCAGACAAAACAGATATGAGTTTGGACAAAAATGGTCTACTACGATTTAAAAACAGAATATACATACCAGATTCGGCAGAATTGAAGTTAACAGTTTTGGACGAAGTACATAAGAAACCTTATTCTGGTCATCCGAGATACCAGAAAACAATAACAACACTAAGGAAGTTATTTTATTGGCCTAATATGAAGGGCGAAACAACAGAATACTTAGCTAAGTGTCAATATTGTCAGTAGGTAAAAGTCGAACACCAACATCTAGCCAGCCTGTTGTAGCCCTTACCCGTACGAGAATGGAAATGGGAGACTATATCACTGGACTTTATTATAGGTTTGCCTAGAACTCAAAAACATAATGATTCAATTATGGTAGTAATCGATAAGCTTAGTAAGTCTACACACTTTATTTCTGTAAAGTCTACTTTTAAAGCTATTAACATCGCTAAAATATTCATGAAAGAAATTTTTAGACTGCATGGTATTCCTAAAATGGTGATTTTGGATAGAGACGTAAAATTTACATCTTTTTTTTGGAAAGAACTGTTTGCAGGGTTAAATACTAACTTGAATTTTAGCAGAAGTTATCATCCACAAATGGATGGGCAGACTGAACGAACAAAAAAAATTGTAGAAGATATGCTACGTATGTACGTAAGAACAAAACCAAGCAAGTGAGAAGACTACCTACACTTGGTGGAATTTGCATACAACAATGGTTATCAAACCTCGACTAAGATGAGCCCCTTCGAAGTACTGTACGACAGAAAATGTATGACTCCGATTAGTTGGGATAACCAAGTTGACAGACTCAAGGTGGGACTATAGATTCTCCAGGAAATGGAGAGAACGGTAAGAAAAGTATAGCAGAACTTAAAAGAGGTGCAGGACATACAGAAAAGTTACGCGAACCAGAAAAGAAGACACCTGGAATTTCAAGTGGGAGACCACGTTTATTTAAAAGTCAAAGCCCGAAAAATTTCACTGAAGCTAGGGAACTGTGCCAGGTTGGCACCCAGGTTTTGTGACCCTTTCGAGATCTTAGCTCGAATTGGACCCGTAGCATACCAACTTGCACATATTGCCAATCTAAAAATTCATAATGTACTTCATGTTTCTTTGTTAAAGAATTATGTTCATGACCCTAATCATATGATCGATTGGAACTTGGTGCAGGTGGAACCAGAAGACGAGTTCCAAGCGGAACCTCTGTGCATTCTGGACAGGAGAGAAATAGCACTTCAAAACAAAGTCATCGCCCAGGTAAAAGTGCAATGGAAGCACTTTAGCCCTGAGGAGGCCACTTGGGAGTTGGAGGGAGATTTGCAGAAATCTCATCCAATCCTATTCCAAGAAAGGGATGAACACTCAGGAAAATGTTTTATTGAAGGGGGAAAGGATGTAAATTCCCCCAAAAAATAAATTACTTTAAGTCTGAAATTGCTTAGGAAATTATTTTTGTTTTCCGTAAATTTGAAATTGGAAAATTATTGCCATTTATGGAAATTTCGAATTTCGAATTTAGTTAATTGTAATTGATGATTATGACTGTTGGGCAGAGATCTGATTTGACCCAACTAGCTATTTGACTATGGCACTTGTATGAAACAAAATATTTTATATTTATTGTTGATGGACAAATGGAACAGCCAGGTTAAAATCAGTTGACCATGACTCCATGAGAGGGGAACATGTTGGAACTACCTCAGGGTTGAATGTGACAAGTGGAAAATCAAGAATTTGGCCATTGGCAACCCCTGAAAATTAGGGATTTGGAAAGCTGCAAAAATTCCCAAGGGGAAAAGGACCCAGGCAAAATTGCTTTTGATATATATAGCATATGGGAGGAGGCAGGACGTTGCCTAGTATGTTGGGAAATAATTATCTCTTGTTGTTATGAACACTGCTTACTGAGTGTGAGGCAAGGTGAAGTTGTTGAAACTAGAAGACTATTGTTGAGGAGGAGTTCTGAGTTCGCCCTCATGGATTCATGGTCAGGCTAGGGGGTGAGCGGGACAAGTAATTTGCATGTTCTGTTCTAAGGTTGGGAGGAACTTGGTTGTTCCATTTGTTGTTTGGCAATTGTTCAAATATGTGTATCTACTCCTTCTCTGTTCAAAAGTTATTTGGAATTATTGGTTGGTAGCATTGCATATGTTTAAATATGAATGAAGTACTCTATTTTATTAAATTATGAAGGAATGAAATGAAAAGTAGGATAGACCCTTACAGTTTAACTGTAACTGTTGAGCAAACCTTTCTAAGTATCTTGGCTGGAATGAAAATCAAATTTTGGAAATTTATTAGGAAGTATAACTGTGTTAAATAGAATACTATTTCATTATATTGTGCTAGAGATCACTAGCAGATCGGTGCATCATATACATCTGGTTATTATGTTTTGCAAGTGAATATTAGGTTATCAAAACACTATTCTGGAAGTAAACCTGAGATTTAAGAAAATTTACATACCTATACTTACAAATATATATCCCTGTGGGTTATCTCTTAATTCTGGATGATTTACCCTATCGAATTAAATTACTGTTGAAAATGATT
>ML794988.1:25503-44699 GCA_009831015.1 Picea engelmannii | reverse complement strand
TATATATATATATATAACCATACAACTTAGATGACTCACTTTAAATGTCTGATGTATGTATACCACTAGGTATTAATGATATAATGGAAGACGAATAGTCTAACTAGTCATCAACTGGAAATAAAATGATGGAAAGAAAATAGTCTAACTAGTCATATACTAATGTTTGGAAACAATAAAATGAAAAATGAACAGTATAACTCAACGCAAACGAAATTTTGGAATGAAATACTAGAGGAGCGAAAGCACGATGAATTTAGAAGACAGAGATTCTGAAACCCTTTAATTTGTATGCACATATTTTGATAAGTTTGAAATTTCACAGCTTTATTAACAATTAATAAATCGTTCCAACTTCTGTATAAGTCAAACCGAAATAAAGAATTTACTAATAGAGCTTTCATCTAAGTCGACTATTCAATTATAAACAATGGTCTAGTCCTGCTCACATCATCCTTTTACACAACAATAGAGTTTGGTCTTTATGTCTTTCTTTAAACTGAAGATACAAAGACAATGGATCGACCATCGTTATGAATGAACAAATTCGCTCACGATGGTAGCATTCTAGATTCAGAATCATATATATCCTTAGAAAACCTAGGCACTCTCTTAAGAGCGATGATATGAAACCTGAATACCTTTTGTGCGTATGGCAGGGACCTGAGCCCGGATTTGTGCATGGTCGAATGTCCCTGCAAGGAAACACAAATTTATTATTAATAATTATTCAATAGAAGTAAAACGAGTGTACCCTTCAATAGAATGATTTAAGACATGAAATGATTATACCGAGTTCACTTAACTTACAAATCATAAACCCTGATGTATTTTCCCTTTCATGTTTTGGTTGAGCAGATGCCCCAGGCTGAAGGGGGAGGTGGTCCAAGAACCTCCTGATGGGTACCCTGGAAAAAACAGGGTCCCATCATTAGAATTGGTTACCAAATTATCTAAAGCAAAATCTTTAGGAAATGAAATAAATAAATAACATTAACATTGAAAATCCAAACTGCATGGGTTCGCACAGTGCGAGTAGGCTGCATGCATTGCTAAAAACTTTAAAACACAGAGTTAAAATTCATACCGAGTATCAGGCCTCGAATGATATTTATCACACATAGACAACAATAATAACATAATGAAAAACGATGACCCAAATTTAATTATAGATCCAAATAATTACATGTTGCAGAGTATGTGCTTAAAAATGAATTATTCGGTACACAGAATCCCCAATATCTAATTATAGATGGATATGCCAAATGAAAATACAGTAATCCTTCTAAAGGAAAATTACATTCGTAAGATTCAACTATTAGTTTGGGGAATCTACAGAATGGTGGACTTCCAAGCAAAACTCGGTACAATAGTACCCAATAGAGACTGGAAACGTTATTAAATCCTATCGAAATGAATTCACTTTCACTTGAACATAATATACATGCAATACATAGCATGGGTTCTACCCTATCAAATTTACTTCTGGAGTAGAACTCTCACGTGGTCTCACAGAGGCGCAACATCGGGTAACGATGCTTAGAGTTAAGGGTAACCCATAAAAGAGAACAAAGAGACAACGAAAAAACCCATAAGTAAATACAAATACATTAACCCCGATAAAATGCTTGTGCAAGGTTGTGGAAGCCGGAAACAATAAGGCGGAGTACCGAGAAGGTTCCGGAAGACTTTAGAATAAAACAACAATGAAGTCTACTTATCCAGGAGAGAGAACAGTCCAGGGTGTTATGAAGGGAATAACGATAATGGGGAAAACTTCACTAAAGGTCATAATAAGAATTACAGTACAAAGAGTTTCCTTCTACGGTAACAAAAACCCGAAGGTTCCCTCCAACTACTAGAATACGTGACCATTGTGAAATTACCAGGGTGGTCGGGTAGAGTTGCTTGCTTCCATCGGGTAAAAATCCTCCAAGATACTAGCCTCCCTCGCTGAGAAAAAAAACGCAGAGCTAATTTGAAAACTTCACAAAGACAAAACTCATCGAATCCTGTAAAACCCTTCTATGCAGAGTAAATGACGATGGTACGAATGCTGGCTCTAGCCATGTGATGGGGCAGAGATGGCGCAATCACATTGGACGAGGGGTCAAGTGATAACCAGCGAGTTTCGCACTCACAAGGTCTCCATTAATGGTCGGTTCATAAGTTTAATTCACGTCTGACAAGAAACCTTCCTTTCATATTAAGAGGTGTGAAGTAAAGGACAGTTCCTTGATGATACGACAAACTGGACCATCGAACTCTAACTTCTATCATTCAGTTAAGACATCATTCAGTTAAGGCAAGGCTAAACGAATTGTTAGGGTTACACTTGTATCAAACCTTCATGTTAATACTAACCGGGAGATCAATACACAACCAGTAATCACAGGGGATTCGTTCAATCTCTTTGACCATGTGAAGTAATGTCAAACACCTTATGTTAAACCAAAACATTTTTTTTACTAAGAGTGTACACTCTCGACCCCTTTGTAAAGTGAATATAGTCTATGGTATATGTTGTGTGTTTCAAAAAGTCAAGTGAGGTTGCCCTTGTGCACAAGCATGGAAACCTTAGGGAAGAGTATAGAATTTGTGAATTTCCTAAGTCTAATACAACATAGATATATAAGTATTAGAATAATAGTAGGATTGAAGGGTTAAAGAAGGGATGGATGATAAAATGTAGAGAATATTCGTATAGGAGTCCTATGCAATAAGAGTCAAGTTGGAGTAGAAATGTTCGTGATGTGATTGTTCATCGTTTGATAGCTAGAACATAAGAATCTTGCAAAAATTAACAATGATGATAAATACCTACTTCTCTTAACTTCAAGTCTTCTAGATTAAATTGAAGATTATTGTTCCTCGGATTTTTTTTTTTATTTTGGCAATTTTGGGGTACATTACATGTTAGATTCAGTTACAGTCTTTTAATTCAATAAAAAATATTCCGACAACCATATAGTTCTCTCAATGATTCAAATTACTCTTGTAGCTCATCAAGCATCAAACTCAAAGCAAATAAAACTTGCAAAATTAAACCCAAAAATCTCAAAGTTTAATCAAGGTCACGTAGCTTGCACTTTGTTGGAATTCATGTAATCATAACCTATTAAAACATCCGGGAAAAAACCACACATGGTCGTTAACACACTTGGACATAATTTAAAAGCATGAAAATAAAGTAAAGACAAAAGCAAATTAAACAATAAATTCTTCAAAGTAAAAGCAAGCAATTTAAACCACCACACCATTCTTGCGGAAAAGAAACACACCATGATTGTATTTAATGAATAAAGCTAACTACAAGATAAAATTACATAAATAAAATAAAGAACCACCATGCTCTCATGGAGCGAGCTCTTTCTCCTAAGAATTTAAGGTGGGGAATTAAACTACAGGATCATAGAATTTAATCAAATAATAAAATTACATACTTACAATCCACATAAGAGAATATCCTAAAATGTTTTATTCATTCCATCATGAATTGGACATTTTCTCGTCCTCCCCTAAGGTGGGGAATTAAACTACATGATCATAAAATTTAATCAAATAATAAAATTACATACTTACAATCCACATAAGAGAAGATCCTAAAATGTTTTATTCATCCCATCATAAATTGGACATTTTCTCCAAGAGTCCTCCCCTTGGACTGGATAAGGCACTCTTATTTATACATGAGTTTTCTTTGAGAATATGATAAACAACTAATAAATTTAGATCCACTTTTCTCTCACATGGTTACAACCATTTACTAATAAGTGAAAAACTAAAAACCAACTAGTAAATGATTACAAGATATTTGCTAATAATTCAAAACAAATCACACTAATCTTGTCTATGGTCCAAGATTCTTTCCACATCCAAGATAGTTGATGATTATTCAAGTTCATGACAAATCTTCAATGGTTGAAGAAGAAATTCGAATTTGGAGCTAGGTGGTAAAAGTAAGCATTGTTGCAAACTCCAATTATACATGTAATCATAATCAAACTAACCCAACTTTCAAGGTTAAGTGAGAACGTGTTATTTTTCTATTATTTAATCATAAACTCACTTAAAATACCAAAATAAATGTATTGGAAAATAATAAGTCTAATCCCTCATATAAACATTAAAATGTTCTTAATGCAAGGTTACGAGAAAATGGAAAATGGTTAAAAGTCAAAGAAAAAGGGTGTAAAATATGACATTTTGGTTACCCAACAACAAACTTGCCAAGAAATTATCACAAATAGCTATATATGCCTTATTTTACCTATTTTCCCATAAGGTCTAGAAATAGACATGCACAGGGGCCTCAAAGATATGCCAACTGATGTCAAGACACATAAACACATTTGTAGCACATACCACATCTAATAAATAGGAAAGCATATAAAAACAAGGAACTACATCGGGCTTTTATTTTGCCGTATGAACTCTCTCAATCATAACGCCAAGTTGGTTGGATAAAATGCCTCTCCAATTAAACAACCCTCTTGTTGTAGCCATTGTATATGCTAAAGGAATCCATGCATATTAGAATCGTGAACAATTTTTTTTTTCAAACAATCAGCATATCAATACCATAAGGTACATGTCTGGTATTCTTAAACCCATGATAGCATACCAACCACTAGTTATATTTAAGAATTTTTTCTCTTCCTTCCACCAACTTGCTAAAATATTTCCTACATCATTATTTTCATAGAATTCATTCACAAAAGGAGTAACTAGATGAAGTTTAGGATCCATAAATCTGTAATATTTCTCCAAGTGCTCTTCTAAGAAAGAACCTATGCACTCACCTCTAGCATCCACAATCATGTTTTTCTTCAAAACAGTGTGATCTATAATCAACTCAATAACTTCAGAGAAAAGGAAAATAGGTTTTCTTGCTGCCACTAAATGCAAGCAAAACCTTCTTAGTTCATAAAAACTTTATCATCTATTTCTCTTACAACAAGGTTACTATGAGACACCATTTATGGATATTCTTCATTTATGAATTTCCAATATAACTTGGTCCATCCTGGAAAAAGTACTTGAGTTACAATACTTTCTTCAGTTTCCTTGAATACTGGTTGTGGTAAATAATATTTAGATTCAAAGAATTGAAGCACAAGGACATATCCTTCAGTTGGGTCTTCAATTTCCATAGGTTTATTTTGAGAACCTTCCCATGTTTATGTTTCCTTAGTCTTAAGCTTAGGAGACCTGACAAGAGGGCTCCTGGGAGGTCTCCTTGGTGGCATATTTTCTGCATCGAATCAATTCCAACAAAATAAAAAAGGTAATTGCAATATGGTTAGCCATTTCTCAATTAAACACAATACACACTTTTAATAACAAACCCAAATTCAAACAATCCTAAGAAGAGTTCAGAATTTATAGACAACACTATATAATCAAAATTGATGAATTACACAAATATTTACTTGCCATATGAAATTCAATCAAAGGTTTTTTATTTATCATAGCTTAATAACTTACCTGCTACGAGAAAATGAGGAAATTGCAAGAAAAAATGAGATGGAGAATAAACATGCACAATCCACCCTGGCTTATAAATTTGGTTTATACATGCCAATATGCACTCACACAATGAAACTACCACTCACCATTACCCACACCAGCGATGCTAATCTTCGACTCAAACCTACAACAACAAAAACAATCTACAATCCTCAATTCCCACATAGCTACACTCAAATTCGTATTAGAATGGTTAATTCGATTGAGAAATCGGATTTTAAAAGCCAATGGGTCCAATCTAATCGCAATGATGACAAAACCTATCTCTAACCCAATTGGACCTATCGAATTGGATCAACTGAATATTGATTGGATGGCACAATCGCCAACTCCACACAATGATTACCAATGAATTATCTTATTCGATGATTGCTAAAAAAAATTCTCTTACCTCTTTGGAAATCACTCAAATTCTCTAATTCACACAAAGTTCCTTATGAAATGATGTGAAAGAATGATTACGTCACATACATTGAACACAATGCATAACTAGAATGTCAATTGGTTGACGTCTTGTCTGAAAATGCAGCGCAAAAATTCCATCGACGGATATGAAAAATTGAAACTTCGCCGACACTTAAACTATTTGGTCGAAAACCACTCATTGATGAAGTGTCAAAACTATGATATTAGTAAACTTAACTTTTCTCCTTTGGGTGAACTCATTTTTTCTTTTCCTCCTTTTCGAGGATCTCCCAAAAACCTTTTTTGGTGAACTCCAAAGTGAAGAATATAACACGAGAGATCAAGACAAGAACTTTGGTAGAAAAGGCTTCAAGCCATAATCTCTCTCATTGTATTCATTTTAATGATACAAATATATAATACAATAATGAAACCATCTCAATTTCTCTCACATCAACATCTTATCGGGAGATAAGGTAAGAGGAGGACAAATAAGAATCTAGAAACACATTTGAGATAACAACTATATCCTTAAATGTGAAATACATAAAGGTGGTATACTAGGACTTCATGATTGTATATGAGTAAGAAGATAACATTTCCCCCCTTGTCATAAGTCCGAACAATAATACCAACAATGCAGCATAAACCGATATCATCTCCAAGTCTTCATGTTGAAACTGTCGAGCTGAGCCTTAATGAAGAACTGCTTGAAAAACAACCAAATATGGATCTTGAAAACTTTGGAAAATATCACCGTGTAATCACGTGAGCCAAAATGCATCTAATTTTTTCACTGATGTGAACTCCAATATGAAGAGAGTGAACCTCAAGAAGTGAATCAACTGCAAGTCTGACACATCCTTGAAAATTCCTGACAACTCAATCAAATGGCAAGGTGCAATGCAAAAGGATCCAATTGTCCTCTACTAGATCGAATGGCCATCTAGGTGAACAAAATGTCCACATCATTGCTCTCAGAATCAACATCCCAATTCAATATCGTGTGTATGATTCAATTGCAATTCATTGAACCATAATTCTGCCAAAGTCTACCATCTACATACTCCAATTGCCCATCCGACAAATTTGATTATTGTCCATCTCGTGAGTTTATTATTGATTTTGAAGTCGAAACTTTAAGTCTGACAACCATCATCAATTCCCCCCTTTGTCAGGTAAAAGGAGAGATCACAAGTGGTTTCACGAACCATCTTCACTTGATTTATGAACCCCCCCTTAAGGTGCATGAGAGTTTCATTATCAGCTGCAAATTTTTTTCTTTACACGAGATTAAATTCTTCGATAAAACTATAATAATCGCTTTGTTGTTGATGACCACTACCAAGGATCGATCCACTCATAGTCACTGTAAAAAAAATGTTTTTCAAAAGTGACTACATAAAAAATTATGCACAAAATTGTTTTATAACCATAGCATGATGTTTTTTAATTCGTGGAATAAAAAATAGTTTAATGCTTTCACCAAGGAAACCAACTACCAAAATTAAACTTCCATTTGGCCCTATGTAGAGAGATCCATGGAACCATTAACACTCTTCAAATAAATTTGTTTGAGTGAATTGTGGAATAAATCATCCAATTATCCTTTCATTATAAGTTTGATTTGTGCATTGTTTCAATATTTTTTTGTCCCTGCTTGATTACATGTGCTTTGATCGCATTGCCTTGAAGAATTGAAATTTGTAGGTGATTATAAAAGCATCCCGCTATATAAGAGAGACACATGACATCAAAAAAGGAGATCACACATTGAGCAAATCGTTGAAGGCAATGAGGAGGCCGCGTCAACTGTCGAAAGAACGCATTGTAGACATGTGAGAATTCAGAATTGGAATGGCCCGATTTGATACTCCCATGGCCGCCAGAAAACCCAACGCCGAGCACAGAAAACATCTTACCTGAAGTGGTTGCCGAAATCCATTCATGAAGGAATTTGCAAATCGTTTCAGATCTGTTCATATCGCTTCAGAGCCAATTAAAAACGTGAATCGCTTACTGGTTTTCTTTTTCATGCCAAAAATGAAAATTGTTGCGATGGTACTCTTGAATATCTCGTTTTCATGCATTCCCCGGGATTTCTGAAGTGCCAACGAGCTAATTCCAGACTCGAACCCTTGACCAACCAAAGTGGCCCTCCGACAGTCTTCAAGTTCAATCACAAGCCTACAGAAGAAAATAATACACTTGCAAAGAGCATCCCTAGATCAAATCCCTTGGATTCCATTGCGTCCAAATGAAAGAAATGAAATCAAGGTGAACATGAATGTTTTATTTTTCTCGAATGGGCTCTCTGTACTGATGACCGACCTGATCAAAATCCACTAATTATGACCAGATTGATGTCAGGACCCCAAATTATAGAGTATGGATTACTCTGTCAACACCCTGCACTTTTATACCCACAGTTACGGAGTTCGGAATAACTATGTTGGTAGCTTCAAAGCTTTGGCTGCTCCAAATTATTGTTGGACAGCGGAAGCAAAACAGAGCATAAAACTATGAACACAACAACAATTACGTAATTGATAAAGTGATTTATGTGGAAATCCAGTACGAAAAAAACCACTGGTAATGCTATTTTGTATTCTTATTATTCAAGGGAGAATTACAATAGCTAACCCAAGCATACAACCATCCTCTCCTCTCATACACACAACACCTCGTCTTGCTCTCATACACTCACTACACATTGCACTCACACCTCTATGGGTATGCTCGTATATATAACATCTATCACAGACTCATCATGAATAGATCACATAGTTACACGAACATTTCATAAATAGATTGCATGCATGCGCATTAAGGAAATTCGTTGGCATGTTTCCAACAATCTCCACCTTGACAACAATTTACCTGATATATCATGCCCTTAATTAATTCATCACCTTTTCTGCAAGCCAAGAGAAGCCAAACACCATCACAGCTCCACAACTTCTCTGACAATCTTGTTACGTGAACATGCATGCATAATTCACTCCAGTATGGACCATTTTGTCTCCATCGGTAACATATCTAATAGACCGATGCACTTGGACATTGTCCAAATCTCATGAATCATAACCACAGACCAAATCACTGCAACCATTGTAGGTGATACTTGTGCTTCTGTGTTTGAAGCACCCATTTCCATGCTCTTCACCTGGTTTTTCCATGTGTCAACTGACAACACCAATTGCATGTGAAATGCTGACCATTTCTCCATCGCAATCATCAAACTTCCTACTAGCATATAATACTCGAGACATATAACCATTTTTTTCTTCATCAATTAGGACATAAACCTGAAGAGAACTTACAATGGAAAGCCAAAGGGATTTTACCGGTTTCACATTATTCATACCAAATTTCATGAGTGTCTTCACCACATACTTTTGTAGTGATAACCAAGCTTACCATATTTCCTGTCTCTGTGTATTTCCATGCCCAAGATTTATTTCGTTGCTTCCAGATCCTTCATAACAAATGTCCTAACCAACTGAGCCAACTTGTTGACCTTAACCATGCTTGTGCTTGCAACAAGCATGACATATAACACAAAGATAATGAATATACCATAAACACAATGGTTATACTCGCTTCTTGTAAAATTTGGCTCACCATGAAGGAATCAAACATCTTGTACCATTTGTCTGGCATGCTTCAGGCCATACAATGATTTTTGAGTTTGCAAACAAATATTCTATTGCGGTTCTGAACTAACCGTTTTGGTTGTTCCATATACATCCCCTTATCCAAAAAACTCCATGTAAAACAGTTTTAACATCTAGATGTACTATCACAACCAATGCTAACACAACATAAATAGAAACAAGCTTTTAACAACCGGTGAGAAACTTTCATGGAAATCAATACCTTCCAAATACCTTTCTGCTACCTGACATGCTTTGAACCTTTCATATTTTACTATGTTTGATTTTATAAAAAGAGATTCATCAAACACTGCATCTCTGTCCATGATGATTTTGTGGGTAGTAGGATCCCACAGTCTGCACCCCTTAATATCATCACCATATCAAAGATCTACCTGTTTGATCTTAGTCCTACTTAGACTGCTGATAAAAAACATAAGCATCACAACCGAATAATTTCACATTTGAGTAATTACCAAATGACCTATTCATACCTCTTCATGAATCTTCCTGTCTTTTGCAACCGATGGTGACCGAGTTACCATATAGAACAACCGCTTATGTCCACAACTATTGTTGCAACTTGGCATTACTCAACATGCCTATTCGATCCCAACTTCCTTGCAATACTTTCCAAGTTCCATGTATATGAACTTACCTTCATCATATATTCTCAAACACTTGATTGACCTGCCAACACATCAACATTTCTACAGACCCACCTTTCTAAACTAGACACACTGCTCCACCTCGAACTTTGCATTCGAACAACCTTGACCAAATCCAACCAAGCCGACCAAGTAATCCTTCACCGCTTACCTCCAGGCCCATTTACAATGGAGTTCGTCAAGCCTTTTATAGGCTTCATTACATGCAATCCATGGACACAATAACATGTGATACCCAAAACACATGGACTCGAAAAAACACTTGTTTTGACCTAAAAACAGATTTAACTCATTAACTCTTTTACCGAGTCAAGGTTAACCCAACATACATGCCCCCCCACATACCTAAATCTATGTCTAAACTTTTCATAGGTGACATGATAAACCAAGGGTACATATGCATATCTCGGTCTTACAGACATATGCCCATTTACATGCAATCGATAATTTCTACAACTCCAAAGTAAATACAATTTTATTATTATTATTATTTCACGGTGACTCAACCATCACCGCCCTGCACCTTCTATGTGAACACAGGTGGAGAGACACAACAAACAGACAAAACTTCATCAACCATACTTATAGCTGAATTTGCTTATTTTGTGAAGTCCTCTTTGGATGCTTGTTGTCTTTTCCAACAATCCTTCTTGAGATGCCCAAATTTGCCACAAAACCAACATTTTGCCTTACCCTTACTATCTTTTGACTTAGACCTGGCTGTACCTTTATGATCTTTCCCTCCTTCTGTAGATCGACCTATGACCACCATTGCTTTTGTTGTTGATATTTATTTATTGGATCTTTTCCTCATCTCCTTAGACAACAAAGCTCCCACAATAGTGTCATAATCAATAACATCTGTTGTGTTAAACCACACAGTTGTGACTAGATGATCCCAAGACTCAGGCAACGAACATAGTAGCATAACTTCCTTGTCCTCATCTTCGAACTTTACTTCCATATTAATTAATTGACAAATCGGAGTGTTGAAAACATTGAAGTGATCAACATTTTGTGCCTTCTTTCATCCACAAGTTGTACAAATGTCTCTTCAAGAAGATTATGTTTGACAAGTTCTTTGTCATATACAGACTCTCCAATTTGGTCCACAAACTTGTTGTTTTCGTCTCTTCAACGATGTTAAACAACACCTCATTTGCCAGACACAAACGAATAGTATTGAGGGCTCTTGCATCCAGATCCTCCCAGTCCTCGTCTGACATGCTTGTCGGTTTCTTTGACTTTCCAGCCAAGGCATTTTGCAATCCTTGTTGGACAAGCAGATCTCGCATCTTGAATTTCCATAACGCAAATCTATTCTTACCGCTGAATTTCTCCACCTCAAACTTAGAACTCTGCACTTTTTCCATTAGCAAAAAGCTCCAAAACCACTGCTTATAAAATTGAACCTTTTAATATAGAGAAATAAACTTATATTTCAAAGTGGGACCAAAGAAGTTAAATCCAAAAAGGTTTAATCCCAAAAAATAAAATATTTAAAATATATCTTAAAAGCTTTTAGGACATTCACCTTTTTAAACAAATAAACATCCCCTCTTCGTATAAAGATATCCGCTTATATATTACCCTTCACATAAAGGTATATTAAAAAGAATCTTTTAATAAAGTTTTACCCGCGCAAATCTCATCCATAGTAAAAAGTCAAAACTCATACCTCTCAAGAGCTCTATGCATATCAAACAAGAAAGGTCGATTTCATACCATGAGTTCTCTTGACAAAGCCTTCCACGACTTTTCAACATGAATACTCCCCATAATCTTTCACCATTGTATCACTTCACAGCTTACTGTTGTTATCACGCCTTCTCCACACGGCAAGGATCAACGAATATTAACACACCTTTTGCACGCGGCAAGGATCAACGAATATTAACACGCCTTCTGCACATGGCAAGGATCAATGAATATTTCCCCTCTACCAACACACAACACTCCAACACTTGGATTGCCCCTCTTCTAACACAACACTCTAGGATCAACCAAATGCTCTTTGCATATACCAAGGTCAACGTTCTTCTTGATAAGTGTCGGAAGCATTAGAGCAAAGAATAATGCTCCTAAAATAAACTCAGATCTCGTTCTCACATGCTCGATCTCATTCAATTTGGCTCACCTGCTCTGATACCACTTGTTGGGCAGCGGAAGCAAAACAGAGCATAAAACTGTGAACACAACAACAATCATACAATTGAGAAAGTGATTTATGTGGAAACCCAATATGGGAAAAAACCACGGGCAATGATATTTTGTATTCTTATTATTCAAGAGAGAATTACAATAGCCAACCGAGGCATACAACCATCCTCTCCTCTCATACACACAACACCTCATCTTGCTCTCACACACTCACTACACATTTCACTCACACCTCTATGGGTATGCTCGTATAACATTTATCACTCAGTTACACAGACTAATCATGAATAGATCACATAGTTACAAGAACAATTCATAAATAGATTGCATGCATGTACATTTGACCGCATGAGGAAATTTGTTGGCATGTTTCCAACAAGTATTCGATCGATGTTCAAAATCCTACACTGACAGAACTCTGGGTTCTCATTCTATACCAGTTCACTATTTAAGCACCTTCTTCTATGAATCAGTGCCAAGCGCTTTCCACATATCCTTTTGTTCTTGCAGGGGTCCCTTTGTATTAACCCATGACTTGTTTACCATGAGCAAATTGTAATAGTCGTCGATCTGCCTTTTATGTCAACGACCAGATCGGTTATTATACGATTTCCTCCCATATACAATGCTTTAATTTGGATCATTGATCTTATCAAATGATCAACGATCAATGGTCATGCTTTCTTCTCCATTTCATCAATGGACAAACTGGGACATCGGGGTACCAGACTGTCAGAGTACCGGAACCTCTTGCAATTTTTAACGAATTTTTCCCCAGGCCCTGTAGGTCGATAGGCTGGAACACAACAATGGAACCACGATACCAATGTATCGGGAGATCGGGTGTACCTAGAGTTCGTTGGGAACGACACACAAGTTTCACCGATAGTCGGGGAGCCGGTATGGAACTCCGACCGGTGGAATAATGATCCCGGGAAACCGGAAGATCGGAGTATCGTAACCCGATAACCCTTACACTTAATTAACAAAGCTCCGGGGGACCGATAGATCGATGGATCCATAGATTGGGATGTCGAGTGAGCAGTGTCTCGTTTTACAATTGTTTTGAAATACACATGGGTCAGTGCGTCGATACACTGTGATTCGTCGATATGGTGGTATTTCGTCCCAAATCTAATATTGACCATTCATTTCAAAACAAACAAAAAACACAAAAATTTAAATGGATTTCGTTCTGCTCTGAAACACGATTCTAAACGCGATCCATTACACTACAAATCAAAACTATATACTATATCACCCGCTCAAGAACGATTACAGTTGCAAGTGCAAGACAAACCACAAAAACACACAATATTTGGAATTGTATTAATGTTGGAAGGAATAGACTTATACAAAAATTCTTGTTCTATTTGCTCTATTCCTCCTTGGTCTCTCGGACTTCTACAAAATGCAGACACTCTCCACACCTGCTACTCTTTCTTTGCCCAAAGGATTACAATATAAGCATGGAAGGTCAACTCCCAGCCCATTAAACAAACCTCTAACAATTTTGTAACTAATTACAACAATAGAATTTCATATCTCAATAATTGATGGTGATTAATTAATCGAATCTTCCACAATTAAGAAAATCCACCTAACTTAACAAATTTTCTCAACAAACCCTATCCTTTTAGAACCCACTTACAACTTAGGAAAAATACAATAATTTAATTTAGGGAAACCCACTCCCTTTGATAAATTCTAAATACCCCTTAGGCCTTTTCAAAGTGATTGATTTTTCTGATGGGAATGCTCCTGCATCAGACTCCCAAGGAACAAAATATTCACAATCTTTTGATCATGAGCCTTCCACTTGTTGAGTTATTCTGGATTCCAAGTCTTATGTTGTTGTTGCTTTCCACTTGCATCAATTTCCTGTTGTTGTATTGTTGTTGTCTGTAACCTTCTAGGTTCCCAAACTTTACTTTGTTGCTATGTAACCTCTTTGTTCCTACTTTCATCATTAACCAATTGTTCATTGTTGCTAATCTTCTTCTTGGAAATATTCCTTACTAACTTTGTTTTCTTCACTTATGCTCGTTGCTAGCTGTTGTCCTTTTTTATTTGATATTTTACTTCTCTACAACACTTGTTGCATTTACATAAATGTCATGTCAACGTTTCAAATTAATGTAAACCTTGCTCCATGCATTATATTATACCAACTCCTTTGCCTTGTGCTACATTGTACATTCTAGTTTTTTATTCCATCGTCAACGTTGTCTTCTGCTTCCAAGATGTTTCTCTTAGATCATCTAGTACATCAACCCACAACTCTTTAACTAGCTGACTTCCACAAGCTATATTAAATATTTCCTCTGCTACTTGCATTATCCACTTGTCCTTTGTTTTGAGTGGAATCCTCTCAACTTCAAAAACAATTAGTTCCTTGCTTGGTATGAAGATATATAACCACTCATTTATATGTTGTTCTCTGTTGCAAATTGTTTTGCTTGAACCTTTGAACTCTGCCATTTTATCCTTATATCAATGTTCTCTTTAACTACATTATCAATCTTTTCATTACCTTCCCTGGTAATTTCTTGATCTTCAGTTTCTCCTTGGTTTGATGACAAAAACATTTCATGCTCTAAAACTCTACATCTTCTACAACCCTCTTTTGTCCCAGGAATACCTTGTGTAAGAGTTATAAAAAATCTTCTTTCTCCATTCCAAGCTCTTAAGTCATCTTCTTTCTCCAGTAAGAAGATCGACTTTTTTCATCTTCAAAACTCCCATGTTTGTCTACATCTGCAAAAAAAAAACATATTTCGAAGAATATTTTGTACTTCATCCTGCAAAATATATTTAACAATTGAAAATTTAAAATATGGAGTCAAATTGTATTTCACATCTATCTTCTCCTTAATTATTTCCAAATCATCCTCTTAATTCTCATTTTGTTGATGTGCACATGACATAATGATTTTTTCATGTTCTTCTTCCTCCTCGGAATCTGCTTCATAATGTCCTATTTCATAAGATTGTATCAATTCTGAAATTTCTCTTTTACTTTTCTCTTTGACTTTTCTTCCTTGCATGCTTTTATCCATATTTTCCTGTATCAACATCCTGAATTGTCCTTTTTATTTCAATCATCTCTCTGTTGACTTATTCACCATCCCGACTCATGTTATTATCACTTGCTTTATTGTTTTTCAAAATAATCCTTGGTTCATCCACTATCATCATCTACTCATATCCATTAAATAAAATCTGAAAAGGTAAACTCATTATGTCATCCTTCATTATTGTTTGTCTTGTCTCACCATTTTCTGATAATTCATTGTTGTATGTTGCCAATGTTAAGGTTTAATATATTATTAGAGTTCTTTGCATTTCACTAGATAACAATAGCATAAGATAGGATCACTAAGAAATACACAATCACAAGAGACACATCATTTATCCCGGGAAACCCTCATGGGGGAGAAAACTCAGCAAAACTTCCTTATTATAGATAGCTAATACAATGCCAAGAGATAACTCAAACAAATACAGAAAGTCCTCTCCCAAGAATGTGCCTCTCTCTCTCTCTCTCTTATCCAACTGCAGCGTCGAAACTTGCTTCTCAATGAACAAGTGAGTGTGTGTCTAAGTGAGGCACTAGCCTCCTTATTTATACAACTCTGGCATGTGTGGAGGTGTCTTTTCACTGGTAGGGCCAACTTCTCAATCTGGGTGGTTATAACCACCTTTAATATATTCTGGGGCCTCTTTAATATATTATGGGGTTGAATTCTTATTATGCCTATTACAATTATGTTTTGACCAATCCGCAAAAGGGGATTTGTTCTTTTACAATAGCCAACATGATCAATCCACAATAGGGGATTGATCTAATGAATAGTACAACAATAATAATTAGAATACACTTTGCAGTTACATTATTTCAACACTCCTCCTTAACAAGAATGGTATTCTACAACAACATCAGGCGAGAGAGAGGACAACGTCATCAACAACATTAGGTGGGTGAGAGGACATCATCATCAATATCATCTTGGAACACTGACTGGCATATCTATAAATCATATGAAGTTTTTTCTCATCGGCAACATCGTCATTCTCAGTGGAATGAAATCATCATCTGCATCAATATGGATTAGTATAAAGCTAATACATCATCATCACAGCACGAGGTTGGTCACATCATCACAGCACGAGGTTGGCTCATCATCACAGCACAAGGCTGGAACACTACACAACAATTAAGCTGGAATCACAATACTAGACTATCTTTACGTCACAACAATTAAGCTGGAAGCACAATACTAGGTTGTCTTTACGTCACAACAATTAAGTTGGAAGCACAGTACTAGACTGGCTTTACGTCACAACAATGAAGATGGAAGCACAGTACTAGGCATATCTCAACACAACAATTAAGCTGGAAGTACATAACTAGACTGGCTTTACATCACAACAATTAAGCTGGAAGCACAGTACTAGGAATATCTCAACACAGTAATTAAGTTGGAAGCACAGAACTAGACTGGATTTATGTCACAACAATTAAGTTGGAAGCATAGTACTAGCCTGGCATATCTCAACACTACTCCCCCTTTCGAGGGAGGTCCTTTCGGACTATACCAAGTTTATCTCGAAAGTGCTCAAACTTTACACTAGATAGAGGCTTGGTCAACACATTGGCAACCTATTCATCTGTGCTAACATATTGGAGCTTTATGGCTCCTCTCTGCACCATGTCACGGATGTAATGATATCGGATCTCTATGTATTTCGACTTGTCATGAAATATAGGATTCTTTGTCATCTTTATGCAGCTCTGGTTGTCACATAGGATCATGGTTGCTTCCATCTCTAGGTCGAATAGACCGGTCAACAACTTTCGAAGCCATATAGCTTCGCAGCTAGTAGAACACACAGCAATGTATTCTGCTTCCGTTGTACTGAGAGCAATGTTGGATTGCTTCCTACTCTGTCATGAGATCATGGTTGATCCCAAACTGAAACAACATCCTGAAGTGCTCTTCCTGTCAGAGACACTTCCAGCCCAATCTGAATCAGTGTACCCACTCAGTAAATCATGATCTCCATCATAGCTGAGACCACAATCTAATGTACCCTTAAGGTACCTCATCACATGTTTTGCAGCAACTAGGTGAACATGTCTAGGTTCTACCAGAAACTGACTCAAGGTGTTCACGGAAAAACATATATCTGGTCTGGTGTTCGTCAGGTACATCATCGATCCAATGATTTGTCTATACAATGTGGCATCAATCAATTTTGACGGAGTGTCAACCAGTAGCTTCAACTTCGCTTCCATGGGTGTATTCATGGAATTGCACTCCAACATGTTGAATCTCTTCAGGATTTCGACTACATACTTCCCTTGGTTAAGGAAGATTCTCTCTGGACTCTGCCATACCTCAAGACCTAAGAAATAATGCATTAGGCCAAGTTCTTTCATCTCAAATTCTGAAGCGAGCTTCTTCTTACATTCAGTGATGAGATTTTATTCTCCAATTAAAAATAAGTCATCCACATACAACAACAATCACCGGCTCATTGTTCATAACCTTGAAGTAGAGGTTAGAATTAACTTTACTCTTGGTAAAGCCCAAGATCGTCAGAAAACTGTCTATCCTGCCATAACAAGCTCTGGGAGCTTGCTTCAATCCGTACAGAGCCTTCTTCAACTTGCAAACATGAGTCTTCATGTCTTCAACTTCAAATCCTTGAGGTTTCTCTATATACACTTCTTCTTCAATGACACCATTTAGGAAAGTTGTCTTTACGTCCATCTGGTGCAACTTCCGCTTCATCTTAGCTGCAAGGGATATGATGGTTCTGATCAAAGTGTATCTGGCGGCAGGAGCGAATGTCTCTTCATAGTCAATCTCTTCCTTTTGAGAAAATCCACAAGGGACAAATCTTTCTTTATACTTCTCAATACTTCCATCAGCATCATGTTTTATTTTGAAGAGCCATTTGGAAGATACTACATCCTTACTCTTCGGTCTGGGAACTATTTCCCATACATCATTCTTTATTATGGATTGGTATTCTTTTGTCATGGCATCTGCCCATTCTTTATTTTGAATGGCTTCTTCAAAGCAGGTAGGCTCCTTTTCTAGGATATCACACATCAAAACCATATAACTGGAGAATGGCTTAGGTCTCTTCACATGTCTCGTGGTTCCTTTGGGAACACCATACTTCTCTCCATATTGAATAAGCTCCCTATCCCAAGTAGGATTTCTCTTATGGGAGATCGTCATCTGATGAGGTTCTTGAAATTATACTATATCATGATCTTCTATAATTTCCTCATCGAGAGAAGTTACGACTTCCCTCACTGGTTCTGCAGCTCTGGGAACCTCCCTCACTGATTCTGTAACTCTGGGAGCTACAGGTTCCTCTTCATATACTTTTTCAAGTTGGCATCTTCTTGATTTCTTGAGCGTTGCATCTTCATCAAAGGTCACATCCCTGCTGATCTCAATGTGATGGTGACCTAGTATATAAATTCTGAAGGCCTTAGAGACCTCACAGTATCCCACAAATATTCTCTTCTTTCTTGAGGGTTCCAGCTTGTTTCTCTTCTCTTTTGGAATATGTATAAATACTGGGCAACCAAATATTTTGAGATGGCTTACCTCTGATGTCGTTTCGGTGAACATCTCTTCCAGGGTCTTGAACCCAAGTGCACTATGAGACAATCAGTTTTGTACATATACGGTTGTCATTGATGCTTCTTCCCATCAGGACATTGGAAGATCTTGATCATGGATCATGGTCTTCG
>ML794988.1:6975-23788 GCA_009831015.1 Picea engelmannii | reverse complement strand
GAAACCCTCATGGGGGAGAAAACCCAACAAAACTTCCTTATTATAGATAGCCAATACAATGCCAAGAGATAACTCAAACAAATATAGAAAGTCCTCTCCCAAGAATGTGCCTCTCTCTCTCTCTCTCTTCTCCAACTGCAGCTCCAAAACTTGCTTCTCAATGAACAAGTGAGTGTATGTCTAAGTGAGGCACTAGCCTCCTTATTTATACAACTCTGGCACATGTGGAGGTGTCTTTTCACTGGTAGGGCCGACTTCTAAATCTGGGTGGTTATAACCACCTTTAATATATTATGGGGCCGACTTCTTATTTTCCCTATGACAATTATGTTTTGACTAATCCGCAAAAGGGGATTTGGTCTTTTACAATAGCCGACATGATCAATCCGCAATAGGGGATTGATCTAATGAATAATACAACAATAATAATTAGAATACACTTTGCAGTTACATTATTTCAACAACAAATGTATAGCTTACTGCTTCATTTGTACACTTGTCTTCTTAAATTGTTTGTCCCTTTACAGTCTGTTGGTTATAATTTGCATCATTGTCCTCTTCACTACTAGTACATATAACTTTCTACTCTTCATCTCTTTGTGGTGCATATTTCCCTTCATCTTCAAAAAATTGATCTCTGCCTTCCTGGTTGTCTTCTTGTCTTCTATTCTTCATAGTCTCTTCTAGACTAGCTGCAATGCCTTGAGCTAAGTTCTCCCAAACAACTTCCTCTTAACACTCATAAATATGCAAAACATACACTTTCCTCTCTTTTCCCATTTTCCATTTGCTTCTGACCTTTGATAGAATTCCTTCAAAAATAATAAGGTAAACATTTAGTAAGAGAAAATACAACCTAAAAATTATACCTCTGAGTTTACTTCTGTAACATACCCCGGCCACCCAAGTCGGGGCCATGCCACTCCATAAAAACAATAATTTCATCTGTATGTATATAAAACTTAAAGCAGCCAAATATGTTCTACAATACACAAATTCATGAGGAAATAACAGTAAAAACATGCATGTAACATACACAGACAAAACCCATAAACATAAACACATGCATAGATACACAACATGTAATTAACACACAATTGATACTTAATCTTTGTTAGAATACCACCAACTGTGTGCAGACCTTCCATGATCCTCCCAGCCTTAGACCACGCTGCTTAGAACTCTCAGCAGTGAGTCACCCCCAAGCTAGGACTAAACTCCACCTAGGTAAAAGGGATTTCTAACCAGGCTAAGACAACACAGACAACATGAAGGATTTCGTCCCAGGAGCCAACTCAAACTACCAGCCTACAGTCTCTCATTCCCCACATTCCTGTCCCACCCCAGGAAGTGTGCCCCTTCTCTGCTCAACAATACTTCGACTGCCCCACTTCCCTTCCAAGGCTTCAACAACATGCCAAATAGGAAGCCTCAGAGCACTATAGTTGCAGTTGGGCTCCCTCGGGAAATCACTTCCCCAACAATTCTCTCACCTGGAGAGAGTTGCTCACGGGCCTAAAAACCCGCCTCTTCAATCCACGGGCCTGACAACCTGCTTCTTCAGTCCAACTCATAAGTCGACTAGATACAAGTAATGGTGATGACAACAACAACGTTCATTTAAGGCACAGGTGAAGGCAACAACAACATCATTCGGGTTTGGTATAGGCACTGCTCATAACAGAAAGGTACAACATTGACTCAGGTAGGTACAGGTGTGTTGTGCATCCCAGGAGGGTACGTTTTTACTGTTGATAACATGAAAGTACGAGGTAGTTGCAGGAGTGTGTGCAGGCTCCAGAGGTAAAGCTGATGGCATGAATGGTTGAGTGCGTGAATGAATGAGTGTGTCCCAAATGGACTAATTTCCCCCACACTTATTTGTATGGGCCCTTGATGACACATGGCTCTCAAGGAGCTCGTTTCTCTCCACATGGGATTCATTCTCTTTCCCATAAGAAATTAGGATAAAATAATTACCCTCACCATAGTCTTTAGGAATAATATTATAATATTCTCTTGGAGTTAATCCCTCTAGCTTAGCCCCTTTCCTAGGCTCTTAGCCCCCCCCCTTTCCCTTCCTAGTGGAGTTTAGTCCCCCATACTCTTGTATCGTGGTTGGTCTACATGCAACGATGCATTTTATTAATGATATGAGTGTTTACATATACAAAAATAGGTTCATTGGCCTTTAGCATCTAGGTTGTCCAACCTAATTCATCACATAAGCCTTCTATCTTATAATCACCTGGCTCACCAACCTACAAAACATATTTACAATTTCAATTAGGGCTCGGTCTTGGGGTATTACAACTTCTTTATGCATAATCTTGTAAAGTTTCAACATGAACTCCTTGGTCTCCTGGAGTTTCCCAATTCTCTTTTATGTCCATCTAAGATTTATGAGCTTCTCTAGTACTGTCTCCATGAAACAATGTTGAACTTCTCTCCTCCATGGTATTTTCATGAGTATGTCCATACTCTAAATCTACTATCTCTTGTTGGTTTTCACAAGAATAATTATGTTCTTCTTGAGTTTCTGCTTCTTCTGCAATTCCTTTCATTTATTTAGCTTCATTGTCTCTAGTACTTGCAAGTATACACTTACACAAACAATTAGTTTGAAATTCATGAGATCCCTCTATCTCACTTGATGTTATTGACATCCCTCCTCTATACTAATCTAATATCATCATCATCCTCTCCTAGGATTGATCCTTGTTCAGGTTCACAAATGTGAACTTCTCTATCTTTCATCGACCTTTGTCTAAACTGATATGCTCTGAGCTTCTTTTCCTTCAACAAAGCACTCAATATGTGCCTCTTCTTCTCCTCCAACTTTTCCTCAGTTTTAATAAAAACATTAATCATGTGCATCAATTTCTTGATAAATAATCTCACAATAGGCCACTTGACCTTTTTCCTTACATTCCAACCCCCTATGGTTTTCATCAATCCTCTTCTATAGCAGTTGTTCCACATAATTGAGTTGTAATTTTAACTCAATCATTTCCTTGTCAAATTCTTCATTACTCATTCTCCTCTTGCCATTTTCTTTGGCGCCTTCTTTCTTTTGACTGTCTCTAGTCATATTCATCTTTGATTTTGTGAGCTTCGCATGTCCAGTGTGAGCTGCAACCAAGTCTTTTCCTTTGCAACAAGTCTCCACACGTAGCCATGCCATACCTCATCAAGCTTTCTCCTGAGCTTGACCTTTTGGTATTACTCATTCTTTCCTATAGAACCTTCTGAGCATTCTTTGCTCCTCACTTGAATTCTACACTCTGCACTCTGCTCACACTCTCTTGAGAACTTCCACTGTTGAAGACCTTCCAATCTTAGTTGGAAATTATTTACAACCTCCCTTATTGTAAGGTTCTTCTTGTCGCAAGCTTCTCCATGTGAGAGCTTCGCTTGTTCTTTTCCTCTATTACAACCTTCTAGCTGCAATCCTCTGTCACAATACTTTGTCTACTTCTCCCTGTAATCAACATATGCAATTTATTACCCAAGTTATTACCTATAATATCTGCTTCAGGTTCTTGTTTCCAAACATTCTTGTAATAAACATCGCTTGTTTTGCTTCAGGTTCTTGTTTCCAAAGAAATTCCTCCCCCCCCCGCCTAGTAGGTTGATAGGTCAGAACACAACAACGGAACCACGATACTAATGTATCAAGAGATCAGGAATACCAGGATTTCACTGGGAATGACACACAAGTTTCAACGATAGCCGGTATGGAACTATGACCAGTGGTAATGATCCCGGAAAACTGAAAGATCGGGGTCTTGGAATCCGATAACCCTTACACTTAATTAACAAATCTCCATAGGATCGATAGATCGATGGATCGACATATCGAGATGCCGGGTGATCGGAGTCCCACTTTACAATTCTTTTCAAATACACCAGGGTCGGTGCACCGATATACTGTGAGCCATTGATCTGGTGGTATTTCTTCCCAAATCTAATCTTGACCATTCGTTTCAACAAAAACAAAAAACGCAAAAATTTAAATAGACTTAGTTCATCTCTGAAACACAATTCTAAACCCGATCCATTACACTGCAAATCAAAACTATATCACCCACTCGAGAACGATTACAGTTACAAGTGCAAGACAAACCACAATAAAACACAATCTTTGGAATTGTATTAATGTTGGAAGGCGACTGATATACAAATTCTTGTTCTATTTGCTCTATTACTCCTTGGTCTCTGAGACTTCTGCAAAATGCACACACTCTCCACACCTACTACCCTTTCTTTGCCCAAAGGCTTACAATATAAGCATGGAAGGTCAACTCCCAACTCATTAAACAAGCCTCTAACAATTTTGTAACTAATTACAACGATAGAATTTCAAATCTCGATAATTGATGAGGATTAATTAATAAAATCCTCCACACTTAGGAAAATCTACCTAACTTAACAATTTTGCTCAACAAACAAGGAAAAGTTCAATTTTGGAAAATAAAGCTTAATTTGGAAAAGCAGCATGTGCGAGGAAAAGTTGTATGAAAAGAAGGAAAGCATGCAAGGAAAACCTAACTAACCATGTTAAGGTTTTTGTAAGAGATTGTAATAAGCCAAAAATTAGTATAAATAAGGACCTAGGAGGACTAGGGGGGTTGTTGGGTTGGTTCCCGAGTTTTGCTATGTTTGAATAAGGGAACTACTATAAGATAGAACTATTATGTTAGGAGTGTACAAGATTAGTGTGTTTGTGGGAACAAGATACAGTATTAAGGGGAATCTATTAGTGTATTAAAAGGATAATGTGTTAGGGTAGATAGTTTAGTGGTTACGTGTGTTAGGGGGTATGGGCCATTAGTTTTTCAAGGGGTGTGAGTTAGTATATTAAGGGTATATGGATTAGAGTTTTAAGGGTTTACTATATTAGGGGGTATGAGTTAGTGTGTCTCGTTGTATCATGTTAGTGGTTGCAATTCAATGTGTTAGGGGGTTAGTGTGTTAATGGGTACAAATTAGTTTGTTAGATGGTTACTATGATATTGGGTAAAAAATAGTGTTTCACTAGTATTTGTTAGTGTGTTAGGATGTATATGCATTTAATTTGTTTTAAGATACAATTTATATTGTTAAATGGTACATGTTATCGTGCTAAGGGATATGTTAGTGGTCATAATGTGATTGGAGTAATAATTTTCTAGGTTACACAATCTATTAGGGGTAATAATGTGTTGATTCATTATGGTAAGGGAGATTTAGAATATTAAGGGGTATATGTTAATGTGTTAGAAGGATAGTGTGTTAGGGTGTATGGCATAATGCTTGTGTTAAGAGGTATGGGCCGTTAGTTTTACAAGAGGTGAGAGTTACTATATTAAGGGAATATGGGTTAGTGTTTCAAGGGTTTAATGTATTAGGGGGTATGAGTTAAATGCGTTTGAGTTCAATCATGTTAGAGAGAATAATTCAGTATGTTGGGGGGTTAGCCTATGTTAAAGGGTATAAGTTATTAAGTAGTTGGTGTGTTACCGGGAAAAAATTAGTGTTTTACAAATATTTATTAGTGTGTTAGATGTATATTTATTTAATGTGTTTCTAGGTACAATTTAAATTGTTATACACTACAAGTTAGTGTGTTATGGGGTATGTTAGGGGTCATAATGTGATTAGCATGATACTTTTTTAGGTTACACAATCTGTTAGTCAAAATAATAATGTGTTAATTCAATATGGTAAGGGAGATTTCAAAGAAGCACAAAAATGAGGTGGAGTGGAGTGAAGTCAATAAACATCGCTAAAAATGAGCAACTACAAAAAATATTTTAAGCTTTCTCGAAAATATTGATTGGTGGGTAAAGGTTGTCCTCCAGGAAGAAAAGAATCATGAAACTTTATTTTCAATGATCTATTGTAGAAAAATCAAAATCTATTGAATTACAAAACAATTAAAGCATTGATTAAAAAATATGTGAATGTTCCAGTGGACAAAAATGGCATATTCCCACCTTCGACCCTCATCCTCTAGGTTGAACCTTGTTGATAATGTTACAACATATATGTCAATTATAAAAAAAAAAATGAATCTCATATGTCTAGCACGGCATGTCTAGAGGCCTAATCATACTCTTTACATCTATTGACAATAGCGAAGGGGAAGGAAAATGAATGATGTGAGAAGGGAATGGCATGTCAAGGTGACTGATTATATATGCTCTTAAAACTGATTGAAAACAGTGGAGAGTAGCTCATATGAATGATCCACACTCAACAAGGAAAAGTTTATATCAAACATACTTGTTGAGTTGTCAAATGATAAAGTTGGTATGGAACGTATTGAGCCAAGGCTCTTCTAAGGCAACAAGAGTCAAACTAGCACAGTAGAAGCCAACAAAGTCGACATGAAATAATGTGTTCTCATACTAATAGCATGATCGACCTTAGCATTGACCACAAAAATAATGCTAAATATGAAACAAAAAATGGCATAATAGTCATTGCCAAAGTCAACGCTAATAGAGATTAATTTAGTGTCGAATTCAACATGGCACTAAATATGGAGCAAACATTGGAAACCATGAGTTTTTGACATGTGGAGAGGTGGTCGTTCTCTTCTCCAAACCATTCATATTAAGAAAAGTTGGAAACCCCAATTTTGTTCGTAGGTGCACTTGCAAGTTTGGGCATGACTTGTCTAAAAAATATAAGGTTGTGACCAATACCCCTCCAACTATTCATTTTGTTGTATTTTTCTCATATGCTCCCTTGTGCTCTCATTAACTCTTCTTAGTTCATCTCCTTGGTTTCCTCTTTCCATTTTGTTTGGCGTTCCCTAGCAACATCACTTGGAAACCACGAGTTTTCGACCTATGGAGGGACAATGGTCCTCTTCTCCATGCCACTTGTCTCAAGGAAAGTTGGAAACCCCAATTTTGTTTTCGATGTCCACTCATCTTCCTTATGCACATGCAAGCTTTTCAGTTTGGGCATGGCTCATCTTAGAAAAGTAATTATGTGATCAATAGCTCCCTTTATCCATTCATTTTGTTGTTTTTCCGCACACGCTCCCTTATGTTCTTGTATACTCCGACTAGTTCATTGCCTTGTTCATTGTTTGGCACCATCTTGCAACAATGCTTGGAAGCCACGCGTTCTTTTGCACGTGGAGGGATGGTCGTCCTTTTCTCAAAGCCCAATTCCTTGGCGCACACTCGTCTTACTTGAGCATGGGCACACTTGCAAGTATGGCCATGACTCATCTCAAAAAAGACATGTTACAACCAATAACCCTCTTTATCCATTCATTCCGTTGTCTTTTTCCCATATCCTCGCTTATATTGTGGTTGCCTCGCAATGGTTGGTTGCTTTGGTCTATTCATTGTTGTTTTGCTTGGAATTTCCTTGCAACATTGTTTGGAGAGCGAAAGGTTTTGGCATCTAGAGTGATGGTCATCCTCTTCTCCAAGCCACTCATCTCAAGGAAAGTTGAAAACCCCAAATTTATTTGGTGTTGACTCTTCTTCCATGTACATGGTCACGCTTGTAAGTTTGGGCATGACTCGTCTCAAAAAAGTAATGATGTGACCATTACACCCTCTTATCCATTCATTTTGTTGTCTTTTCCCCACACTCCCTTGTATTGTGGTAGACTACGCCCATTTGGCCACCATGTTCTCCTTGCAGTTTTCTTTGGCCTCGCCTTGAAACATTGCTTGCAAACCACTATTTTTCGACATGTGGAGAGACAATCATCCTCTTTTCCTAGCCACTCATCCCGATAAATGTTGGAAACCACAAATTCGCTTGGTGTCAACTTTTCTTCCTTGTCTCAAAAAAGTAAGGTTCCAACTAAGAGCATGGTCATCGACCTTATCATCAACCACAAAAATAGCTCTAAATAAAACACAAAAATTGGCACACCAGCTGTTGCCAAAGTTGATGCTATTAGTGATGACTTTAGAGCCAACCTCCAAAACATGGTGCTAAATATGAACTGCTCACATATATGTGGGAAGCAAAAATTGGTGCACAAGTCGTTCTAAATTTCAAGCTAATAGAAACCACATTATCACCAACAGCAAAAACAAGGTGCTAAAGCCGGCACTAAAAGATGGTGCTAAATATGCCACATGTGGTTCTGACGAATGAAATAGCAGAGTTTTCATAAAAATGAAGAAAAATAAGCCAAAAAAAAAAGAAAATGGAATAGAAAAAAGAAACTATAAGGAAGCTACTCACAAGATTTTGTTGTCGTGATAACACATTTGTTGTCATAGTTGTTGCGGAATTTTTTTTATAACATTGTTATGCAACTAATCATTCTTCAACAAATTTTTAATTCAATGTCATAGTTATTACAGAAACATTTTATCACACTATGATGCTGCTGATCATTCTTCAGCAGACTTTCAACAACAATTTTTTCAATGGAACTATCTTTCAGCAAAATTTCAACAATATTATCTCAGAAAAAATTATAATAAGAGAACTCTGCAGCAGCAAAAATCAACACCATTGTTTTATAGCACTTATTAGAAAAATCTGCCGCCCTTGTTTTATAGAACTATTTTCAAAACTCTGTAACACGATTTTATGATGGAAGTTATTTCAAGCACTGCTAGAAATCATAAAAATGGTCTATCCACTTGTAAAAAAATCTACGAGGTTTTAATTATGTGAATGTCAATTTGAAAAAATAAAACATAAAAAATAAATCCATTCATGATGCAAGGACACCTCAATACTCGAGACATTTGAGACCATGGATTTCAAGCCAACCTGTGCTACACAATGTCATGATGCAAGAACACCTCAATACTCGGAGACATTTGAGACCATGGATTTCAAGCCAAGTATGAGATTTGTAATGACTCGTTTAAATTTCTTTTGATATAGTAACTAGAGCAACTCGAGTTTGTTAGAAGGTGCCATGAACGTGCTGCAAAGAACCATGTGATAACATAAATTTTAGGGAGGTGTGTCAAGGCTAACATGGATAATAATGTTGCACAAGGGGTCCAATTCTTCAGTTAGGAGGTCTGCTGAGTCTAAAAAATGTGTCATTTTAGAAATCTTTTTTGGGTGTTTTCATGACTAATTGACTGCTAAATATCCCATACACACCGTGAACATTGTTTATGCCACCCTATTATAGCCATTTGGGTTTTATCTAGTACCTCCTTGTAAATTGACGTGTGATAGTTTTTAAGATGTTTTGAATGGAATGCATGAGTTATTGATGATTATTATATGTTGGAGGCACTAATGATTTATGCTATAGAGAAGTTCGTGGTGTTCAACTTCTTTATCTGCAAAATTTCTACTAGTTATAAAATTCCCTACACCTTGTAGACTATTAAAGGTAATTGTTGAATCCTTGATCCCTGCAAAAATCCTATTGCAACAAAATTCAACCCAACTCTACAACATAGTATTTTAGAACATATTTCAATGGCCAACAAAATAAATAGATCCAATGTTTCTAGAATTTGTTTGTCAGGTTATTATTTTTAGTAGTTAACATTGTTAGGGTTTTTAGTATTCAGTGAGAATCACCAAGAACCCACAAACTATTTCTTCTAAATGTATAAATTTTCAATCCATTTGAGATCGGTTCAGTAATAGAAGAAATAAGAGTATAACTGTGAATTTTAGATAAGAAAGATTGAGTTGTTTGTTCTACCGTATTCATTGTTAAATAGTGATTCAAGGTGAGAGATTTGACATCTTGCTTGCTATGGAGTAACGGCCCATTCCAAAGCTGCAAGTGATTGAATCCCCTCATTAAATAGTAATTATAGATTTGCTTACTCTTATTTCTATTTTTTGTTCACACATTTTTCAATTTCATCGCTGTAGTTTTCTTTATACACTTCCATTTATTTATTTGTCATTTTATTTTCTTCAATCTTTGTCATGTTCTTTCAATGGTTTCAGAGTTAGTTTTTTTATTTGAAGTGCAGCAACCATTGTTTTAGATCTCTTACCATTGAATGGTTTGCAGCAACTAGTTTTTTTATTCAAAGTGCGACGATGGTTATTTTGGATCTCTTGCTCTTGAATGGTTTATTGTATAATTGACTTTCCTCAACAAGCATGTAACAATTTGTTGCATTGGTTTAATTGCACGAGTAATTGCACAACGTTCATAGGATAATAGAGTGAATCTCAGCAAAGATATGGCCTTGCAGTTGCATACACTGCATAGCACCTCGAAGCTTACACACCTGAATTGATAATTTAAGAGGCATTAATTATGAATTGATAATTTAAGACGCATTAATTATTGATGGCATAATGTGGCCACTCATACATAACTTTATTTTTCCCCTTGTAGTAAGAGGTTAAACTGCTTCTAGTTGGTAGACTACTACTCAGGTACCCTATCAGATCAAAGATAGAAATGGATACTCTGACAGTTGTCCATAGATGTACCATTATTAAGTTGTGGATAGGGGGTTCTACTAGACTAAGTGCAATGTTGACAGCTCTAATAAAACCCTCACGAAAAATGAATTGTACGCTTACAATGGCTTCCGCAAGGTGGTCATACTATGATGATTTGCATAATAAGTTTTGCACACTCCCAAAAAAATAAAAACACAAACAATTAAAAAAATTAAAAAAAAAACAACTAAACTTCAATTCTTTTACATTTATGATTATAAGAGAAAGGTTCTACATACTGGGCAAGTCTCCACGACACTTAAAACAAAATAAAACAAAACAAATGATCCAAAATGCCTAAAAATACCCTATGTGTCCCTATCCATCCCTATATCCGTATCCATATCAATGTCCCCTTTCATAATAACTCTGGAAAGAATCTAAGGAACCCAAGACTAAAAGGTTGTATGATACTTTGGAAACAAACACTTTCCTAAATATGAAGTGATATTTATATTTACTGGCCAAACAACTGAACTATAGGGTAAAAATGTATATTCACTGCGACTAATTGTTGTGTTCCCTGCATGGTCTCAAAGTAATTTGCAACTACTTAACATAGAATGGACATTCGAGAAAAAGATTGCCTCGAAGTGGTTGATCCGCAACAATTCTTTACCCATTTCAATGTGGTTCGGTAGACCCAAAAATAGTTGTTAGCAATATTATCCATTTAGTTTAAACAAGTGAGACTGTCATCCTAATATCTTTCTTACAAGCATAAATGCAGCATCATCCAAACTATCAATAAAGCAGAGTAATTTTCAGGGAAAGTTAAAGCATTTCAATAGCTAATAATTGAAATTTCAATGCATCCAACTACAAAAGCTAAGGATGTCTTCGTAGCATGACATTACTTTCAGTTTTCTGCTGATATCTCCAAAACACCAAAGCTTTAAGTGACTAAGAAATGCCTTAAATCTTATATTGACTCAGACAACCATGCCTGTTAGTAACAAAAACATAATTCTTCTGCCATAATCTTTCGAACCCTCCACAAACATGTAAGAAATAAATTGTCAAAAATTCTACCAAATATTCCTTTCAGTAATCTCTACATGATGGCTGTCATTCTAACAAACACGATGACCTAATCTATCCCTTGAGAGATATCCACCCCTTATTCTGCAGGCTAAAGCATGTGCCATAAACTAGCTTCAATTACTTTAAATGCTCTTGAAATAGTTTTCTTTGTTGTCAATAAGAGCCTTTACAGTTTCTAATCCCATTGGATCTCCCTCTTCAATAACCTTCAAAACAGTGCCACCACCTGTAAATAAATAGTATTTGACATTGTTCAATGCGGCTTCATACAGAGCTGGATGAAGGCTGCCACAGGACAAAAACATTGTTAATGCTCTGTTCATATGAAACACTTGCATGACATAAATGATATGGAGGAATTGAAATTTACCTTTTAAATGTCTGAAGGGTATCACCACCTCCAAAGAATTTTTGAGCAGAACGATTTTTATCAATGACCTCATCCATTTTGCTTGTACCATGCCAGAAGTGTGGCATGAGTCCCATCACAGCATTAACAAATATTGTCTTAGCGGAGTTCATTGCTTGTTYKACCTCATCTTTCTCAAATGAGACAGGGTCAACATCAACAACATATTTGTAAGTCTGGCCHGGASCAAAGTCCTGCCRCACATCMACAATGAAAGAATTCCACATCAGATCACATCATAGCTGATTGATATTTCAACTYCAACAGTTCTATTAGTGCCAGTAAAKRATTCTGTATTATATACCTTGATATCRATYGTTCTAAATTTCCCTTCAAATCTACCATCCAGAGTATCGGATTCAACCAGCACCTGCATCTCTAGAATTTTTTTGTGCGTCTTATCCTGTTCTACMAGCTCTTTTGCAAGTTCAATATCTGAATCCTGCACAARAAAGGGAAAACACAAAATAAGTAAAACAACAMACCAACTCCACAGRGACACGTCTCATACTGGAAGGWARAAGAATRGATACCTCAACACCGGVAATTTTAACTCCATATTTAGCACATAGATAAGTATTGTATATGAGWCCACCMAGAACYAACTTATCAACTTTCTTGTATATCTCTTTTWATGGACCAATCTTAGTATCATACTTTGCACCAGCGACAATTGCAACAAATGGTTTGCTGGGATTCAAGACKGMTTGCACATGATAAAGTTCGCCCTGAGGAGGGATACAATGTCAGAATTTTCAAATTGACATCTTCCCTTTTACTGAATGACAAGAAAGATCAAACCAAAATGTATTTTCATTGAAATAATAAGACTCAAGAGAAGTAACAGGATTCCAAATAAAATTTAAGGAAAGAACACACACCTGCATGCATAGTCCTGCATACGAGGGCAGGTATTTTGCAATATGGTACGTGGAACCATGAGGCTGCCATGAGCCAAATGCATCATTAACATATACATCAGCTAGAGCAGAGAGCTGAATGACAAATCTGTCGAGCTTTTCTCCTTTGTCTTCCTCCCCCTGTTTCATGGAAGAGCTAAAATTATTTCCCAGAAGAGGTATTTGGCCTCAGATGTTAAAGGAAATGACTATATTCAAGCATAATCAGCCGATCAGTGCTACCAGACCCACTGGATTTCTTAATAATAGAGGTAGATGAAACATAGAGGTCGACTCAAAAGGAATATCAAGGCCCCTAGGTTCCTGTTCCTCCAGGCATTGGGTCCTCCATCACATGCCCCAGATTTTTGAAGAATTTATTTTCAGGTGACCAACCCTAGTAAAACCCAGAATGCCCCTCATATGAGTAAACAGTGCATTGAATATAAATAGTGCATTGGCTGCATTGAAAATAGACACTAGAACAAATCCAACTAAACCTGGGTCTCATGCACCTGGACGTTTGGAAGATCAAGTATATGCATGCATACACACTACACATCAGCTAGAGCACAAATCTGAATGACAATTCTTTAGAGCTTTTCTCCTGTCTTCTTCTCCATGTTTCATGAAATAGCTCAAAATAAAGAATTGCCCATTCTTATGTTATTTTCAGGAAGATGAATTCGGCTTAGATATTATAAGGAGATCACTATATTCAATCATAGAGTCTAGACAGCTGGTCACTGCTACCAGCCCCATGGGATTTCTTAATACTGGGGCAGATGAAACCTAGATGTCAACTCAATATAAGTAAAGGAGGTTCCAGTTCTCTGTTCATGCAGGATTTGGGTCCTAGATCACAAGACCTTGACTTTTAAAGAATTTGTCTTCCTGTGACGGGTCCTAGTCAAGCCCAGATTGCCATAGAGTTCATTTTACCCAGATAAGCCAGGTGCATTCTGCAGCCTGGATGGGGGCGGCATGATCCATCAACTCTGTGTGTGTTCCCTATGTGTAATGGTGCATTGAATCTAGAAATACATTGGCTGAATCGAAAATTGACACTAGCACAGACCCAACTAAACCAGGCTCTGATATGCACCTTGAACTTTGAAGCTAGACGATGCTATCTCAAATTCACACAAATGGGCTCAAATATTGGAACTCCGCCTCAAATATTGGAAATCAAAACATGCAACCTTGAGCTTTGTAACATCAAGTTACATATCAGACACCGGTTTAGTTGGGTCTGTGCTATTGACATAAAAATTATTTTGAATAATGACTAGGCCAGAGTACCACAACCATGCAATCAATGCATATTGGGGTAGGGAAATTGAGCCGGGAAACATTGCAAAAAATAACAGGAATCATGCTAAAGAACTCACTGCAAACCACCGGGTATTCGGCAGGTAGATTCCACCAATCTTCCGACTCTTAAGGTCATGAATCAGCCAGTTGATGGAGGTGTCAATATCCAGAATTCCATTTTTCTCCGTCGTGCTGAAGCGGGGAACTGCAAATTTGATGTGGAGCTTCCGTTGCAAATATGCAACAACAGCATCCACAGATTCATCCTGGCATGTAGAGATAGTTTTTGTCTTCTTATCATATGGGCGTCCAATGTGAGTCATGATAATAGGCCTGCACATTCCAATTTCAGGTTAAATGAGCTCATCACTACAACCTAGGCGTGATAAGCTGAAATAAACACACAATCAAGAACTGCAGTATAGGTATAGAAGGTAAACAGTTAAACCCACCTTCCACCTCGCTCCACTATGTTGTACATAGTTGGTAAAGTCACATCAATTCTGTACTGATCTAGTATTTTACCTGCACCCACCACCATTGAAAACCACTTTGTGAGGCAACTTCTAACGAAACAGATTCCAATAATAATACCTTAGATCATCAACAACACAGTAGATCAATACAAAGAACAGATTTCAGTTTTAACACTCTGCTGCACTCTTTAAAGCTAATATAGCAACAAAAGGACTGGCATCACAAAACTGGCAGGAAGACTACCACCAATAGCCATTAATTTAATAAATAATGCTGCTAACCATATTCTAATGTATAAGAATGAATTATAATAGAAAATATATGATTCTTAAGTTAATAAATTTGTAAATGGCATAGCCCGGTGGGTTAGCTTGAGTGATTGACTCCCAGGATCAAGTTCCTGGGCTGGCTGTCCCTGTGAACTTCGTGGGCTTCACTCGATGTCCCCACCAGGTTAAGTTGCCAAAAACTGCAACCACTGGCTTAGGTTGCCAAAAACTGCAACCACTAGGTTAGGTTGCCAAAAACTATAACCACTAGGTTAGGTTGCCAAAAACTATAACCAACAGGTTTACCCTGGGTACCATCCTCATAATGAGGGGAAGTGCCTGAGAGTTTTGCCAGGAATTGTATTTCAAGGAAAAAAAATTGTAAATGGCATATTAAATGGACGTTATCAATCTTATCTGATTAGGTATCCTGAAGTATCCTTGAGCTTGTGGCTGTTTTGAAACGCAGGCCTCAACATGTAATTATGTACAATTTTTAATTTTAAAATAACACAATTTTTGTATTTTAATACTATTAAAAATATAATTGTAACTGCATAAAAATTTTAGGGTTAATATTTCCAAATTAAATATCTTACAAATTTCTATAGGATTATGGAAAAATGGCCCATAATTTTCTATAAAATATATAAAATCCTTGCACATTTTTTTATGTTTGCACATTTCTTTTTATGCATAGATGATCTTTTGAGAATTATAAAAGATTATACGGAGAATTAAAACACTCCTAAAATCGAAATGGAATTGTGACAAAATACACTAGAGATTATAATACCAAATAAGAAAAGATGAAACAATTATTATCTCGGTCGAACCATCTGGTTATAGTGGATGTTGCCAAACAATTCAACTCGCGGTCTGAAAGTAATTGTCGCTTAGATCACTTCATATGTTACTAAAACATGATTTACTCACATTTCATTTCAAAGTCTATGTGCACGAAAAATGTCTTTCAATGGGAATTGAACTGTGAACAACCAACTGAATGCGATTGCTTTTACATAAGGAGCATTCTATGGCCCATTTTTATCGGCAAACCCCAGACATGGGTTTTTTAAGCTAGAACTACGGACGGGGGTATGATCGGTCAACTTATTAGAATAAATTCCAGATGAAGTTAACTGTCCAAAAATTGCACAGAAAAACGATCCTGAAACCTCAAAAGGAAGGGTAATTGACACACAGTTAGGGTTATGAAATAATGAAAGAATTGTGTATTTACCTTTCTTCACGACGTTGTGATCGACTCTGAGAAGAACGACCTTGTCTCTGAGATCGGCCTCCTGCAGCAGAGGCAACCTCGGATCGATCTCCACTGGGCCCAGTCCATCCTCCACGCTGTAACCCACACGCAGGCCATTCTCTGAATTATACTTAGCCATCGTTCCTGATTGCTATTCCCTTGTTTGTTCTGGGCATCGACCCGCTCGCTTAATTTATAACCGCTAAATTCAACCATATTTATCCGCCACGCCCCCAAATTCGTCGATATTTGTCACGGTTCCGTGGGAATTCAGTGAAACCACGGCATTGAGAACTTGCGTGCGGGGAAAGTGTTCGATCGGGAAAACCTTTTCGTTTCCATGGATTGTGTCAACCCCGGCTTCTGGGATTTCGCGATAGCCATGAGGCACGCTGTGAACAGCTGGGCAATACCTTATTTTCTGTGAAAATCTAATTGTAAGACCGGATTTTCAAACACAAATCCCCTGGGAGCCACAGGCGGGAACGGTATAACTGTCTTTTCTGCCCCCCGTGTAATGCCACGTTGCTTTCTGATTAGTCATCATCAGCGTTGAATAATTATTTGGTCATCGGTGGACCTTTGTGTATAGTTTGAGTTCCCTAAGTCACGCCCGCTTAACTTCTAGAAGTTTGAGGGGGACGTTGAATATGAGTATTAAAACCACCCCATTTTTGGTGAGGGCGGCGTTTAGAAAAATTCAAAGTTTTAAGTTAAAGGT
>ML794987.1:177169-199631 GCA_009831015.1 Picea engelmannii | reverse complement strand
GAAGTGTGTGTTAGAAGTGAGGCGCTAGCCTCTTATTTATACTAATCTGGCACGTGTGAAGAGTCACCATCTGGCAGGGCTGACCTCTCACACTGGGTGGGTAAATCCACCTTTAATTAAATCTGGCCCTTTCATTTTAACTGTTGGGGACGACTTCTTATTCTTTACATTATAATTGTCCGATGACCAATCCGCAAAAGGGGATTTGGTCCTTATACAATTACTGAATTGATTAATCCTCAATAAGGATTAATCTAATAATAAAAATAATAATAATGACATTATTAATCCACAATGGGGATTTAATCCAATAAAAAAATAATAAGAATTCTCTTCGCAGTTACATTATTTCAACATGAAGGGGGACTGAGCATCCACAAAGTGGGCAAGGAATTAGGGGATGAAGGTGGGAAAGGGGATAAGTTTTGAGCCTGGGGGGCTAATCCTAGGGGGCTTAAGCCTGAGAATAATATTTTAATATTATTCCAAAAATGCATGTGCATTTGTGTTTTATCCTAAGTGCTGGCAAGGGAGGATGTATAAGGGTGAGCCGTGAGAAAGGCTCCTCCTCCTCCATTCGACTCACGGACTGCCAGAAGGTGAACTGGTCTGACTCCTGTAGAGAAACCCTCGTACATCCTCTGAACCAAAAAGGCGTGTATCCGTGTTTGTTCCGGGATAGCCGGTACATCCTTTGTCTGAACAGTTTGAACCTGCGTTGACCCTTGCATGAATTTTTTGTCACGCATCCCCGACAACCAGAGCGTGAGTCTATCCTGGGTTGGCGGATGAGAAATAGGGGGGGGGAACCTGCCATTCTGTACGGGGGGAGTCTGTGTAATTCCCTGCGGAAATTGCTTCTCACGCAATTCCGAAAATAAACACAGGGAGACCTTGCCGCCAGGGGGAGAGAGCTTGTTGGAGAAGTCTGAGTCTATATTCCCGATTGACAGTAGTGGTCATGCAAAGGAATTATGCGTGAATAGCTGTCGAGTGCAGGTGGTAATTGAGCCTGTGTGTGATCTCTCTCTAGGGAGGGAGGTGGATGTTGTTGGAGGGGGGTATTCCAGAGAGTGTCCAACACCAGCTTCAGACTCGAAGACTTCTTGATCCGGCCTGTTGTTGAGACCCAGAGAGGGAGGTTAGCACCAATGGACTGTTCTTGTGAAGGTGTATACTCCCGGGCGGAGAAGGCATGTGGGGAATGAGAGTCTGGTAGTAGTGGGCGTAAGATGGCATCCTGGGAACAATCCTTCCAGATTCTAAGTGTTGTTTTCCCTGTAACCTCACCCTAGTTAGGATTCCTTGCCTCGGGGTGGATCTTAGTCCCAGCTCGGGGGTGATCCACTGCTGAGATGATGAGCAGTGTGGTCTAAGGCTAGGAGGTTCGTGGAAGGCCTGCACTTGGTTGGTGGATTCTACCACTATTTTACAGATAAGTACCGGATGATGCTTTAAATATGTTTTGTATCTCTGTGTATTATAATGATCATGCATTTTGCTGTGCATTTGGATTAATGTATTTGCCATGGATTATTTATGTTAAAAATGATTCTTACACTTACTCTGAGCTTAAATGTATTTCATTGCTTAAATGCATGCGATTAATTATGAATGAGGATGTGTTATTCCGCGTAGTAACACCCACACGGTAGCCAAGGTGCGCTACATATTTGCTGGGTTATCTATCAAGTAGTGTTATAGTAACCCTGGGTAGCTGATGAGTGAAAGGGGTGTTACAAATTGGTATTATAGCGAAGGTTTCGACACTGAGCCTAGATGGGCCAGTGGAGCGGTCTTTGGACCGAGAATGCGAAGGGAAATTGGGTCTGGAGGACCAATTTCAGACCTTGGTTTGTTTCGGAGTGTCAAGTAGTTGCTTGACCGCGCTTACGAGCTCAGCAAGTATAGCAGTGAGCGAAACCACAGTTGGTGTGGTCTATGGCCATAGGGAGACAGGTCTCTACACCAATGGTGTTAGAACCTTAGGATCTGTTCGGGAGGGAAGGTGAGCCCTCATGACTGTCAGATCTGGAAAAATGTGCATAGGAATTAAAATTCCTTTTGAAATACACTGGAATGTGGAAATCAGGATATGCGAAATTTCGAATTGGTTAGGAACCGTCTGAGCCGTCAGATCTCAGTCGGAAAACACATCAGCCGTAGGATCTATCGGGAGATGTCCAAAGGTTAAACCTCAGAGACTAGGGGCGAAAGCTCCGAAATAGATCTAGACCATCTGAAAAACGGAGGACACGTGTCGTGAGATTTCCCATTCCGGGAAATCGGGAATCACGATATCGGGAGTCACGAAGGAGGTCGGGAATTTTCATGGTAAAAGTCCTGGGAACGATTTGAGCCATCCATCAGTTGGGACACGTGGGCGAGATCGGGAACCCATCGGCATATCGGGGTTTGGTGTTTCATGAATCCTGAGGACATATGTGTTTCGACATTGGAAAGTCCGAAACCCTGATAGGAGGTATGACTGTGGTCATATAAGGGAGGTCGTGTGAACCACGAGTCTAGCCCGGAAGGCTAACGGGAGTTAGAGTGCATCGGTGTTTGGAAGCCCAAAAACTCGAAAGGATTGGGACTTTCCATGGTGGAAACCGCGAAGCAGTCGTGGGCCATCTGATTTGAGATGGCCACATGTTGAGAGATTACCCGTTTTGGAAAATCGGGGATTCGGGAGTTTCGTTGACAAAGAACTCGGACTCTTGTCATGATAAATCCTGACCATAATGTCAAGACGTTAGCATGTGGCTAAGTCTCGATGAATGGACGATATTCCTTCGAGGAATCTCCGGGTCTTTAATGACCGTCCGATGTGAGAAAGATCTGACCGTTGGATTTTTATAGGAATGGATGTGGACACATGGAGATGTACCACGTATAATAGGTGGGACCCTAATGATGTCAATGAATGTGACGAGGATCCTCCGAAACCTGCCACGCACCACTTTGGTAAAGGGCGAAAGCTGTGCTGTAGACCTGAAGAAAAAGGTAAAACGGAATTTCGGAAGTTGGGGGTTGGAAAGGAGAGTTAAATGGGAGATTCTCCAGTACCGAGACTCCGAAACCCAAAGTTCTGAAATCCCGAAGTGTCGAAAATGAAAGCTTCGAAAACATGAAAATTGCAGAGCCGAACGAGAGCTTAGACAACCCATTGGAATCAAAATGTCTTTTGTTCTTGTTCGTATTAGTCATAAATGTTGTGGATTGTTCATGAATTTTTGATGGTCTGAAAAAATTTGAATTTAAATTGCACAGTGTGTGTCCAGAGTTCAACGGAGGCCAGTACTCTAGTTAACCAACGCCGAGTATGGAGTGGGGAAAGGTGTAGATTACCCCTGAAATAGAAGACGAATAGGAAGGAAAGGATGCTAACCTGGGAGTCGAAGGATCGAACTCCAATGGGCATGGAAAAGAGAAGGATAAGGAAGAACACATAATGAAAATCATTGAAGGATTGCAAGGAGAGGCCAAGGCTCGCTGAGCTGATAGCCGAAAGCTTATGGAAGTCAGGGATCGACAGGGTGCACTAAACTTAAAATTTTTGAAGAGCCTGGAAAGAATAGAGAAGAAACTCGAGAAGGGAAGAGACTAAAGTACGACAGAGAGTCACAGAACCCATGGGAGAAGAAGTAGGTCGAGGATTGGTATCCAACATCTTAGTCTCTCCCAAAGACATTCTGATAGGAAGACACACAGTAGTTCAAGCCCATCCCCTACCAGAAAACATCAAAAATTTGGAAGGGAGGAATTGAAAGGAGAGATGACCAAGATTAAGCCTCCAACATTCGATGGAGAACATAAGAAGGAGGAAGATGTCGAGACCTGGTTGCTTGGCATGAAGAAATACTTCCAACTGCAGAATTATTCTGCCTATGCAGAAGGAAGAATTGCAATGTACCAACTGAAAGGAAAAACATCCATGTGGTGGGATTAGTTTGTGCAGGTGCAACACATCAGAGAGAAAGAGGTCACTTGGAAGGAATTTAAGAGGTATTTCGAGGAGAAATACCTGACTAAAAGATACTATGACAGAAAGATGAAGGAGTTCTTTGAACTCAAGTTGGGCAGTATGACCATTGATGAGTATGAATGAAGCTTTCTGGAACTACTGAAGTATGTTCCATTCATCAAAGACGAGGTTGTCAAGATTCAGAGATATCTGAGTGGACTTCCACCTTCCATAAGTGAAAAGATTCAATATGATGATCCTAAGACTATGGAAGAAACAATAAGAAGGGAGAAATGCTTATACAAACAACAAAGAGAAAAGCCTACCTTTCGGAAGGCTTGGGATGACTAGAAGAGGTTTAAGAAAGAACAGAGGTAGAAGGGAGACAAGCCTTCCTTTTTCAGAAACAGTCATCAGGGACAACCATCATTTAGAGAGCCGAGAAGGACTGAAGAGGGAGCACAAAGACAGAGACTGACGCCCATTCAGTGTTGGCGCTGTCAAGGAAACCATAAGTACAGAGATTGTCCCCATAAAAATGGTAAGGCAAGAACTGTACATATTGTTCAGCAAGCTGAAACAGTGGAGGATATGGGTAGTAGAATGCCGAGGATCTACGCAGCCCTGGACAACAAACAAGCAGAATTTCAATCGCACATGATTGAAGTGGAAGGTACGATCAACAACTGACCCCTTGTTATTTTAATTGATTCAGGGGCTATCCATAGTTATGTAGATCCTAGAGTGGTGGAAAGTTTGCATCTAACGAGGAGAAAACATGAGAAGTCTTGGTTAGTGCAGTTGGCCACAGGGACCAAGAGGAAGGTCACTGAATTGGTTAAGTCCTATTCAGTGGACATGAAAGGTATGAGCACTAAGGCTGAATTGAACATTTTGCCTTTAGGCTCATATGATTGCTTAATTGGGATGGACTGGTTGGACCAACACCATGCCCTTCTGGATTGCTGTAACAAGAGGGTTACATGCCTAAACAAAGAGGGAAATCAGGTAACAGTCCAAGGAATTCCCAGAGCTGTGGCTGTGAGGGAAATCTCAGCCATGTAGCTGAAGAAATGTTACCGGAAAGGATGTCAATTATATGCAACTCGGGTGGAAGAAGCATCCCAAGATGTAGTATCGAATCTGGAAGACCATGAAGTACTTGAGGAGTTCAAGGATGTATTTCAGGAGGTACCTAGACTATCTCCGAAGAGAGACATTGATTTTTCCATAAATTTAATGCCTGGAGCAGCTCTAGTTTCGAAAGCCCCTTATAGAATGAGTACGCCAGAGCTGAAAGAGTTGCAATTGTAGCTCGAAGAGCTACTAAAGAAAGGTTACATTCGCCCCAGTGTGTCACCGTGGGGAGCCCCGGTCCTATTCATGAAGAAGAAAGATGGGACGTTGAGGCTGTGGATTGACTTTCGACAGTTAAATAAGGTCACTGTCAAGAACAAGTATCCTCTACCAAGGATTGATGATCTTTTTGATCATTTGAAAGATGCAAAAATATTTTCGAAAATAGATCTCAGATCTGGATATCACCAAGTGAGAATAAAGGATGAGGACATTGGCAAGACCACCTTTAGAACAAGGTACGGTCATTATGAATTCATAGTGGTGCCATTTGGACCGACAAATGCACCTGATGTTTTCATGTGTTTAATGAATGGAGTGTTCATAAATTATTTGGACAAGTTTGTCATAGTCTTCCTGGACGATATCTTAGTGTATTCCAAGATATAGGAAGAACATGAGCAACACCTGAGAATGGTGATGCAGGTGTTGAGAGAACACCAACTATATGCAAAACTGAGCAAGTGCTCATTTTACCAAAGGCAGATCCATTACTTGGGACATATAATATCTGAAGAAGGGATCGTTGTGGATCTGAGAAGGTACAGGCCATTTGAGAATGGCCAGTGACAAGGAATGTGGCAGAAGTTACATCTTTTATGGGTCTGGTAGGATACTATAGGAGGTTTATAGCCGGATTATCAAGGATAGCCCATCCTATCACTTCCTTGCAAAGGAAGGGAAAGAAGTTCCAGTGGACTGAAGAATGTGAGAGCAGCTTCTAGTGATTGAAGCAGCTGCTAACCAATGCTCCAATCCTGAAGATTGCAGATCCAAATAAGGATTACGTAGTGTGCACAGATGCATGTAAGGAGGGGCTGGGAGGAGTTCTCAGCCAAGAGGGATTTGTAGTTTGTTATGAATCCCGAAAGTTAAAGGAACATGAGAATAATTATGCCACTCACGATTTAGAGCTGGAAGCAATCATCCACGCTTTGAGGAAATGGAGACATTACCTCATGGGAAAGAGATTCGAGTTGAGAACATATCATAACGATCTGAAGTATTTATTTGATCAGCCGACCTTAAATGCCAGACAAATCAGATAGCTGGAGTTTCTGTGCGAATATGACTTTGATATCAAGCATATCAAAGGGAAAGAAAATAAGGTGGCTGATGCACTCAGCAGAAAAGTGCATGAATTACATGATACAACCATTAGCATGTACCAGAATGAGATGAAAGACAGAATTTTGGAAGCTGCAAATGCTGATTTGCAGTACAAAAATCTTGTAGTAAAGCTACAACATCGTGAGAGACCATAGACCAAGGAAAGTTACACCTTGGAAACTAATGCATTACTTCTGTATAAAAACAAAGTGTATGTACCCAATGTCCGAGATTTGAAGCTGGCAATTCTAAAGGAGATGCATAACATGACTTATGCTAGACATCCTGGATATCAGAAGACTATGGCAGCAGTCAAAAGCCATTATTTTTGGCCAAGTTTGAAGAAAGAAATCACGGAATACATCGCCAGATGTATGGAGTGCCAAAGGGTTAAGGCTGAGCATAGGCACCCAGCAGGGCTGCTACAGCCTTTACCTATTCTTGAATGGAAATGGGACGTGGTAACAATGAATTTTATCACAGGATTGCCCAGAACAAGCAAGCAGCATGATTCAATCATGGTGGTGGTGGACAAGCTTACTAAAGCTGCCCAGTTTATTCCACTGAAAACCACCCACAGAGCAGGAGATGTTGCTGATATCTTCTTAAAAGAAGTTGCATGCTTGCATGGAATTCCTAAGACAATTGTGTCTGATAGGGACCCGAAATTCACTTCGAATTTCTGGAAAGGACGATTGAAAGGATTCGGAATGTATCTAAACTTTAGTACAACGTATCATCCCGAGTCTGATGGACAGACAGAGAGAGTGAACAGAGTAGTAGAAGACATACTGAGAATGTATGTGATGGATAAACCATCAAGGTGGGAAGACTACCTGCATTTGGTAGAATTCGCCTACAATAATAGGTATCATGCATCATTGAAGATGAGCCCATTCAAAGTGCTTTATGGAACAAAGTGCAACACTCCAGTGAGCTGGGATAATCCAGCTGACAGAGTAGTAGTTGGGCCTGAACTGCTCAAAGAGATGGAAGACCAAATGATAAGAATTAAACATAATCTAAAAGCTGCCCAGGACAGGTAGAAAAGTTACGCTGATAGTAACAGAACCTATAGAGAATTCAAAGTGGGTGACCACGTTTTCCTGAAAGTGAAAACTAACAGGAGCTCCCTAAGGCTGGGAAGTTGCGCCAAGTTGGCAGCAAGATTTTGTGGGCCATTTGAGATCCTGGAAAGGATTGGGCCGGTTGCATACATGCTTGCATTACCTACATCTATGACTGTACATAATGTGTTTCATGTTTCACTGCTTAAGAAATATGTACCTGATGCTAATCATGTTATCGATTGGAATGTGATTCAGGTGGAACCAGATGGTGTCCTGCAAGTGCATCCTGTGCGCATATTGGACCGGAAAAGCAAATAACTCTGGAATCGAGCTATAGAACTTGTAAAGGTCTAGTGGACCTGGTACGGTTCTGAGGATGCGACATGGGAGCATGAAGAGGTTATGCGGGCAGAGTACCCACATCTTTTTGAAAATTTTGAAAATCTTGCAGATGCTGTGTAAAGTTGCACTGAGGACAACGCAAAAATAAGGGGAGGGCGATTGTAGTGTCCCCAAGGCCGAGCCCCGTTGTAAACCATGTTATGAAAGAAATTGTAATTATGTTTATAGGCTAGTGAGCCAAGTTTTTATAAGATGGAGGCTTATGTGTTTGTTAGGCCAGGGAGCCTAAGTGTTGAAGGCCATGAGCCTGTTGTTGTAAATGTAATCAAGCAAAACAATTAATAAAATATAAACACTGCCATGTGCAGATCGACCACGATGAATGAGTGAAGGGGGACTGAGCATCCACAGAGTGGGCAAGGAATTAGGGGCTGAAGGTGGGAAAGGGGATAAGTGTTGAGCCTGGGGGGCTAAGCCTAGGGGGCTTAAGCCCGGGAATAATATTTTAATATTATTCCAAAAATGCATGTGCATTTGTGTTTTATCCTAAGTGTTGGAAAGGGAGGACGTACAAGGGTGAGCTGTGAGAAAGGATCCTCCTCCTCCATTCGACTCACGCACTGCCAGAAGGTGAACTGGTCTGACTCCTGCAGAGAAACCCTCGTACATCCTCTGAACCAAAAAGGCGTGTATCCGTGTTTGTTCCGGGATAGACAGTACATCCCCTGTCTGAACAGTTAGAACCTGCATTGTCCCTTGCGTGACTTGTTTGTCACGCATCCCCAAAAACCAAAGCGCGAGTCTATCCTGGGTTGGCAGATGAGAAATAGGGGGGGGAACCTGCCATTCTATACGAGGGGAGTCTGTGTAATTCCTTGCGGAAATTTCTTCTCACGCAATTCTGAAAATAAACACGGGGAGACCTTGCCTCGAGGGGGAGAGATCTTGTTGGAGAAGTCTGAGTCTGTATTCCCGATTGAAAGTAGTGGTCATCCAGAGGAATTGTGCGTGAATGGCTGTCGAGTGCAGGTGGTAATTGAGACTGTGTGTGATCTCTCTCTAGGGAGGGAGGTGGATGTTGTTGGAGGGGGGTTTTCCAGAGAGTGTCCAACACCAGCTTCAGACTCGGAGACTTCTTGATCCGGCCTGTTGCCGAGACCCAGAGAGGGAGGTTAGAACTGACAGACTGTGCTTGTGAAGGTGTATACTCCTAGGCGGAGTAGGCATGTGGGGAATGAGAGTTTGGTAGTAGTGGGCGTAAGATAGCATCCTAGGAAGAATCCTTCCAGATTCTAAGTGTTGTTTTCCCTGTAACCTCAGCCTAGTTAGGATTCCTTGCCTTGGGGTGGAGCTTAGTCCCAGCTCGGGGGTGATCCACTGCTGAGCTAATGAGCAGTGTGGTCTAAGGCTGGGAGGTTCGTGGAAGGCCTGCACTTGGTTGGTGGATTCTACCACTGTTTTACATATAAGTACCAGATGATGCTTTAAATATGTTTTGTATCTCTGTGTATTATAATGATCATGCATTCTGCTGTGCATTTGGATTAATGTATTTGCCATGGATTATTTATGTTAAAAATGATTCTTATGCTTACTCTGAGCTTAAATGTATTTCATTGCTTAAATGCATGCGATTAATTATGAATGAGGATGTGTTATTCCGCGTAGTAACACCCACACAGTAGCCATCGTGCGCTACAGATTTGTTGGGTTATCTATCAAGTAGTGTTATAGTAACCCTGGGTAGATGATGAGTGAAAGGGGTGTTACAACACAAATCCAAGAAGCAAAGCAACAGGTGTCAATTGTGCAAGCACAATTGAAGATGCTTATTACAGTAGAAAATATGAAGAGGTCACAAGAGCAGCGCGCAGTTCAACAACAAGTCACTGCCATCTAGAGCAGAGTGATGGAGGTGGCACAAAGACTCCATCCAGTGCAGGATGAAGCCTGCACCCTCTTTGAAGAGATCGAGGGACAAGGCTCACAGTTGGAACAGGTGGTCACAACAGTGGAACAATGCCTGGAAGGGCCTATCACTGAGCAAGTCATTTAGGAGTTCACCGAGCAAAAGGCTCTGGCGAAGCAACAAGTGGAGGCATCTCGAGCTAATCTCGAGGCCTTCGAAGCAGTGTTTCCCAGATCAAAGTGACTCGAGATGAGTCACATGTGAGTGTTGGGGTCATGTTAGCCCTCGACCAAGTTTTGAGAGAACCTTGGTTGTGCTTGACCATTTTTGGGACTTCGACAGGCTGGTCGAAGATGGAGCGCCCAACCGAAGTGGAGATCGCAGGATCTCGCCCATTTTGTGGGATTTTTGGGCTTTTAGGGTTTATGTAACGGGTATGGGATGTCAACCCATGGGTCTTACCCATGTTTAGGCCCCTTTTGTAATGTATAAATAAGTATCTAAGTAATGTAAGATGGATATATGAAGTGTGTCTTAGTGCATGAGTAACTAGATTTGTGCATGAACGTGTTGAGGCTTGCAGAGTTAAGAGCAAGTGTTTTTGTAAGTGCTTGGTGCAAACTGACTATGTAAGGCTCTGTTCTTTGACCTAATTTGGGGAAGGAGGATCTGGCAAGGTGCACGCAGATCTCCTGTCCCTTGTGGAATCAATTCTGTGGCTTGGTTCTTGTAAGGAGATTGAAGAGACTAATAAAGAAGAATAACAGTTGGTGGACGTAGCCCCACACTGGGGTGAACCACATATATCCTGTGTTATTGTTCTTTGTGCAATGTTATTCATGGTGTTTATGTATTTATGTGATTAATATTGATGCTTGATAGATTGATTCATTGATGCTTAGTGCTTTATATATGAATGAATGTTAGATCTACTCTGATGCTATGTTCTAAATGATTGGAAGTGTTAGATCTATTTATTACTGCACTATTATGTATTTAGGGTTAATCTGCAAAGTGAATAAGACTCATAAGTTAATGCATATAGTTGGCTAAGTGCTCTGTTAAGTATTGTGATCACAGAACTGTGTCCCAGCTAGGTTGTAGACACTTGCGTCCTACAATCCCCCTGCCTCTACTTCAGGTGAGACTTCATCTGCTTTATAGGTGTTGCTGAAAGGGCTGGTATTTAGGGTTTTGTTGGTGTGCTATTGAAGAGTTGAACCCTGGGTCTGCCCCTATTCCAACAACTCAACAAAAACTCAAAAGGTACAAAACCAATCAAATACACAAAAATAAATCCCCTAAACCCTAGAGGCTTCCCCAGTATGGTCACTAGTTCTGCTAGCGGGAAAAACTCCCCTGTGGCTACACCATGGTTTACAATGTAGGCATATAAATAACCGTTTAAAATTCTCCTACTTCTCTAACTACCCCAAACATACCCCAGACTCATGCAAGAAAAGAAAAATGATAAGGATTGGGTAACTGTACCTCTACTCCACGTTTGGTGATGATCGTCTCACGCTTGATAGCTTCACTAACTGCATGCCTCCTCCCAAGGCCGACCTACATTCAAAGATAGACAAACAGAAAGCTACAAGCATGCATTTCATACACAAATAATGGATAGATGTTAGAATAAAAACATAAATCAAATGCAAACATTCGACACATCATGATTTGAGATAGGAAAAGTACTTCTTTTATTGATAATACAATGATCACTTACAACCAAAGTCGACTACTGCTCCTCGAACCTAGTTCGGGATCCTCTTCACCAAGCTCCAAGTGCACCTATGTATAGATTCTCCTCTCAACCTTGTTCTTGGGAAGTGTAATGGGTTTATGATAGAGGAAGGAAGGCAAATTGGGGAATTCTGAGGCAATTCTCACAAAAGGGCTGCAAATGCTTGGGGCAAGGAGGGGATGTGAAATGGGCATAGTTTCACTGTTCTTATGTTTATATGTGGAATGAGACCCCAAAACCTCCTTTTATATGAAAAAATGATGGTTATTCAGTTGGATGGCAGGCTGTAGGCGGTGGATTAGTTGGGAAACTACCCAATAGCCCGTAATCTCAACGAATTCCTTGCAACTTTTGCAAGTATACATGGGTTGTAGTGGTGCAACATGCATATGTACGCGGGGTGTAGTGGTGCACCATGCATACGTACATGGGAAGTAGTGGTGCATGGAGTGTACATCTTCAAAATATGGGTTTTTTAGAAAGCAACTTAGTGATGGCTTGGTAAAAAAATGCAAGTAAGAGGGACAAATGCTAGGTATGCATGTGTAGAGAAATTTAGGGCTATAGAAATGATCCAAAATGGATCCAGGAAGGCCTAAAAAACAAAGTTCTCAGAATAAGATGAAACCAACGCCATTGTGTCTGGTTCGTCACGCTAATTTTGACCATATATTATTTTTTGCAAATGGACATTGTATGCGAAATATATCACGTTCTGATCGATTTCCCAGACATGAAAAAGTCAAACTGGTCAAAGTTAGCAGGTCGTACTGTTGATGTTAGTAGTATGACAGGTGATGCCATCATGATGATGTGGAATCACTAGGAGGTGACATGTGTCACTTGATTTTGGTGTTTTTGGGCTGAGTTGGACCAATACAAAATTGACACGTGGTAATGTACAGATGTGACACATGACAGTCTGTACATTATCTGGCCCAATGACAGGCTGACACATGGAAGTACGAATGACATGTGGCTGTACATATGCTAGCATGGCAGGGTGAATGGGTTGTGCAGAAGCTGACATGGAAGGGTGAATGGGCTATACAGATGCTGACGTGGCAGGGTGATTGGGTTGTAGGGATGTTGACATGGTAGCTAACTGGATAGGTGACTGGGATGTATGACAGTGATGTGGCAAATGACTATGCATGTTCGCTGTGCCCTGACAATATGATGATTGTATTGTACAGATGAATCATGGGGTGACATGTGGCCCAATCATAGGGCACCACATGGCACCCTGGATTTTTCCAATGTTGGCTAAGGCAAAAATTTTGTTGCACTCCACGGGGGTCGAATCCTTGACCTGTCGGGTGCCAATAGTCTAACCTCCCAGGCTAACCATATGGGCACGTTTTTTACTTAATAAACCATATGGAACAAATGCTATTTGAAGTTGGTTGCTGCGAGATTTGTGGGGTAAGTCCCGGTCAACGGGGGCTAGCCTCGACCGACTAGGGGCTACGAAACCAGGGCTAAGACAACAGTTGGAGCACGTGGAGTATAGACCATGGCCACATGGGCCATGCCAATGAACGAGGGCTAGGAATTAAGGGGTTTAACCGGAGTGCGCCCAACTTGAGGCCATATGGTAGAACGCATGTGACTAGGAGCTCGGGAATAGGGGGCTACACTTGTATTTTTCCAAATTTGGGTTTTTACACCATATGTTATGATTTTTATGCTGATTTAGCCAATTGTTAATGGATTTTAGCCATTATTGGGGGATCTAGAGCTCGATTTGAGGCCAGATATTGGGAGGAAGTTGGGAGGTTGATGCCAACTCCACACATATATAAACCAAGGGTTCTTAGGAACATTAGAGAGGTTAATAATAGGAGAAATGATGAATAATTTGAAAGCCAAAGCCATTTTTATGCAGGGACGCCATTGAGGAGGGGAAATTTGCAGGCCAATTCTGGGAGCTACACTTAACCTTTTTCAGTGCTGTCAGTGGTGTTGGATTCTTGAGGTCGAGAAGAACACATCCATAAAAATTTTTGATGTACGTTTGAAGCATTGAAGAGAAATAAGAAAGCCCCACCCATTGAGACAAAGGCCCAGAGACGTATGCAATCTTGTCGAACTTCGTTAACAACTTTGTTGTTATGGTTTGTTGTTCTTTATCCTTACATTCTGATATTCATTTCTTTATTATGGATTCTATAATATCTCATTAAGTTCTCTTCTTTCATTAATTCCTAATTGGTAAATGAACAAATGCTTAAAACCTAGCCAAGTCTTTAAAGATCAATTTCAAATCAATCCTCTAAGTAGGTCACAATGGATAGTGAGCCTTTATAAATAGAAAATCAACCATGCCAAAGAAATAAGGAATGCACACGTGTCTTGATGTTGCATAAGCGTATAGAATGGGTTTGTAGAGTTATGATACTTAAGGGATAACATGTGATGTAAATTAGTAAAGGAACAAAGAGATAATAGATCCAAAAGAGATAACGCCCAATGTGACCCATATTTGGCTCAAATATACATATATTCTAATATAAATGGATGAGCTACAATAAATATCAAGGATCGAAGCAATGACATGAACTTGTTGTGTCTCTAGCTATAATGAATCTACGATAGAGATTTATAACATGAAATATATCAATGCAAAACTTTATTTAACAATGTAAAATTTCATGATGATTTACAATGATTAGAATTATATACTTATAGTGTAAATCTACCATCAATGAGATGATTTCCATGCTAACAAAAGGAATAGAAAATTCTTAGTGTTTTTGAGAATATGTTAGTTGTTAGGTGCCTTAATGATGATAATACAGTCAACTTTAATCATTAGAGATAGTGGACACACCACCTCGGTCCACTATGAGATCCCATTCATGATGTCAAGGAATTTGGAGTTAAGTTGTCACAATAACATACTACATGTTGATATGTTGGTGATGCCACACATATTACTTATTGAATAAGGATAAATTACTTATTGTAGATTAGGTGTGGGTCATAGTTGAGATGGTCATGACAAGGAATAAAAAACACTTGTGACAAATATCATTGCAAGTACCCATTTATTCACATTTAGAGATTATTAATATCTATCGCGAACAAGAATAAGATCAAATCATGGATCAATAATTCCTTTCCTTGGGTAGAAATGGTCTCCATTGCATTGGAAGTATAATTTTTTTTCCTGTAGGAAATGGAGGTTAATGTTGATGCATAAGATTTTTGTGTGTTATCCATAAAGAAATTTTTTCTCACTTGCTCAAATGTGAAATACTTGGACTATGCAAAGGACTAACTTGATTTGACAATATAGAATATTTATATAGCCTTGTGTATGTGTGTCGAGTCATTTGATCTATGGCTTGATGTAAATGAGCTAGTGTATTGAACTTATGATCAATGCCAATTCGAGGATCCAATGAAGTTGTTCTTTGCTCAAGAAAAGGAGGATTGTAAGTCTATAAGAGCTCAACATTTAAACTAAATTTTTGAATTTTTTAGGAATATAAATGTCACAAGTAATAGAAATTATGTCAATGATATTCATACAGGTTGTTAGTAAGGGTAGACTACCAAGTGGTTGTGTTGCATCACACTAGGTTCCCTTGATCTGGTTGAGTGCACAATTGGAAATGGAATATCTAGCATGGAGGTAAGCTTCTAATCCAATATTAATATACTAGTTGAGTGCCTACTCTAATGAGATAGTGATATATGTAATGTGCACTAAGAGACAACACCATACAAGGACAAGTCCATGATAATCTTGTCCAAATTTTCAATGGGATCAAGCATGAAAAATTTCATAATGAACTAGGTTGTAGCATGTTGGGGGCATCTTAGGTAGAACAATTGAAAACTACAGTGAAGAAGAAGTTATATAGTTTTGTCGCAACACTAGTGAGGTCCTCCTACATAGTAAATAGTAGTGGGGGATTAAGAGGAATCACTTCTTAGTTCTATTCACGTTGAAATGTAATGACAGTTCCTACTAATTGCCACTATGTGTAAATGTGTTGAACCTGCACAAAATAGATCTAGCTGGGAATTGACATACACAGTTGCAGAGAAAATAGAAGAAAAGAGAACTAGGAGAGAAAGAATGGAATAATTCTCATTAACCAAATGAATGAATGATAATTTGCACATTATATACTCAGTATAACTCAAATAATGTGAACTAGAGGAGAAGCTAATGCGCCATAGTGGTGGTCTAGAGTGATTTGGACACACACCAATAGTTACGGGAGTAAATTGCCACCTAATATAGTCTCTCGGGTAGTTATGAGAGTGAACTTCCACCTAGCTGAGTTAACTAGTTTATTAGTCTTCAGTTATCTGACTGAAATAGAGTGAATCGAGGAGGATATCAGGGAATCATGAGTAATGTGCTAGTCTGGTGATGATCCCAAGGACAATGCGCATTAGCTGGTGATGATCTCAATGTTGTATGGTGATAATCCCAATGTAGCTTCTAGACTCCACTCAATTGATCAAACTGAAGAGAATATTCTCCCTAGAGGAATATTCTTCCTAAAATATAGGAGACTAAATAATGACTAATAAACATAGGAAAAAACTTAGGAAAAATAAATCCCAGGTGTGTGTGAAGTAACTCCAACACCCCCCCTAAACATCACTATGGTGAAAATAAAGAATGGGTCCCGACAACGAGGCCATGTTAGGTACCCAAATACAAAAGATACTCTGGAATAAAGTGAGGAAAGAGGGAAAACCTCATGGGAAACCACCTCCCTCAGAGTACAATGTATGTAAAAAGAAGAACTAATAGTTGCTAGGAAACTATGTTCTTCACTTCAATATAACCGTGCAGAGAATGGTACTTTTTCTCAGTGAAGGTCTTGGTGAAGATGTCTGCAGTCTGCTCTATTGAAGGACATACCTGCAAGTCGATGATCTCCTCGTGTACTAAGTCCTGGATGTAGTTCATGTGGATCTTGACGTGCTTGGTCTGCTGCCTCTGGACTGGATCTCTGCAGAACTTTAGAGTGCTTTGGTTGTCACACCAGATGACGATCAATCGATGAAACTAAATGCCCAACTCAGTGAGAAAATGTTGTAGTCACATATCCTGAATGGTTATGTTAACTACCCCTCTGTACTCTACCTCAACTGAATATAGAGGAATGGCAGCCTGCTTCTTGCTCGACCAACAGATAGGCCCAAAACCAAGACTGAGTGAGTAACCCGATGTGGACTTGTGATCAATGTTATTTCCATTCGAGTCAGAATCAATGAACCTGATGAGGTCCAATGTAGAGTCTGATGAATAGTGAATCCAAAAGGTGATGGTTCCCTATATGTATCGAAGGATACACTTTGCTGCCTTCCAATGTAGCTCATGCGACTCTTGCATGAACTTGGAGATTGCTCCAACCATATAGGAGAGGTATGATCTAGAGTGTGTGAGATACAACAAGCTCCCCACTAGTTGTCTGTACAGTGTGTTTTCAACCAATGGAGTGTCCCTTCCATCCTCAAGTCTGACTCCTGATAGGAAAGAAGTCGAGGTAGACTTGCAATCTATCATGTGAAATCTCTCAAGGAGATCTCATGCATACTTGGCCTGAGCCAGTTTGATTCCTGATGCATCCTGACTAATCTCGAGTCCTAGGAAGAAATGTAGCGGACCCATGTCCATCATCTAGAACCTATCATGCAGAATCCTCTTGGCTGCAGTAATCGTTGAATTTGAATAATCAATGATCAACAAATCATCAACATACAAAACTAGGAGTAGAAATGAATCAATCGTCATGAGGATGTAAACATTCAAGTTTGATTTACAAGGTACAAAGTTCTGTGACAACATGTAGGAGTCCATATTGGCATACCATGCCCTCGAAGCGTGCTTGAGGCCATAAAGAGACTTCTTTAGTCGACAAACCAAATATGAATCCTGCATAAATCCCTGGGGTTGCTCCATATAGATCTCCTTAGAGAGATCGCCATGAAGAAATGCATTCTTCACGTCCATATGATGGAATTCCCATCCCTTGGCTACCACAACGGCAAGTGCCAAACATATGGAATCCATCTTCGATACTGGAGCGAAGGTCTCATCACAGTCAATGTCATACACCTGTTGAAAGCCTTTGGAAACAAGCCTATCTTTGTATCTGCTAATCTTTCCATCCGCTACGCTCTTGGTCCTGTAGACCCATATTCACCTGACAAGTTTCCTTCCTAAAGGAAGGGGAACCAGATCCCAAGTTCGGTTCTCGAGGAGGGAGTTGTACTCCTCCTGCATGGTGGATTCCCAAAAGGGATTTCCATAGCCTCGCCATAAGAATGTGGATCTGAAGACTGAACCAAGAAAAGATGCCTGGGTGGAAACTGTTCAGTGGTAGTGACTGCAAGAGGAGGCTCCTCAAAATCATATCGAGTCCTCCTAGTATCATTTGAATCCCCAACAATATCCCTTGCATCCTGAAGAGTAGTCTAAGCCCACTTAGGCCTCAACTCTGGCTCTACATCTACATGCACTAACTCTGCATCTGACTGTACTGACTCTGTATCTGGATCATCTGAATCCTTTGAATCAGAAATAGCATCTGATGAAGAGTCAACATGTGCATGCTCATCATATCTGACAAGTGGAAGAACAAAGGTGTCTGCATGCGGCTGTTGAGGTACATGAGAGACACTTATCTTGAATTGGAGACTTCACTCAATGATGAGATGGTCTGAGGAAAGATCAATAAGTCTGTATCCCTTCACACCATTGGGTGTCCAACAAATATACACTCTGTGTTGTGTGGATCAAGTGCCTTCCTCTTTTCAGAGGGAATCTCGGCCCATGCACGTGAACATAAAATACGAAAGTGGGTCACTTCTAGTTTGAGGCTGCTCCAAGCCTCGTAGGAGGTCTTATTCTTGACAGATCTATGGGGAGATCTGTTTTGTATGTAGGTTGCACAATTAAGTGCTTTAGCCCATAACATCTGTGGAAGTGACTTTTCATGTAGCATGCAAGATGCCATCTCTTTTAGATATCTATTTTTCCACTCAACAAATTTGTTTTGTTGTGGAGTATAGGGAACAGTGTGTTGTAATTGAATCTCTGCCTCATGAAAAATATTATAGATCTCATGGTTGACATACTCTCCCCCATTATTAGTTTGGAGGATTTTTATTTTCTTTCATGATTGTGTCTCAACAAGGGCTTTGAAATATTTGAGGTGTTGAAATACCTCTGATTTTTTCTTGAGAAAGAAAATCCATGTGAAGCATGATAAACCATAAAAAAAAATGAGCATGTACCTTCCTTTGTTGATTGATGGATGTGGAAAAGGGCCCATGAGGTCATTATGGATTGGATCTAAAGGGGAGGAAGCTATCTGAGTCTTTCCTTTGTCGAATTTCTCTTGAGGGTGTTTTCCAAGAACACATCCCTCATAAATTCCTTTGGAGAAGTGGATGTCAGGTAGACCATCAACCATTCCCTGCTTGATAATTTGTTGCATATATCTGAAATTTAAATTTCCAAACCTTTCGTGCCATATCCTACTGCTTTCATTAACATGGGTAAGCAGTAATGCAGAATCTTATTCAATAAATTCAGAAAATGTGTAGAGTCTAGATTGATGATTTACCTCATCAATAGCAACCATGGAATTGGTTTGCATGTCATAGATATCCACTACATCAGGTGTGAATATGAATCTCTTTCCGGTGCCAGAGTTATTCATTTGATACACGGAGAGAAGATTGATGGAAAGTTTGGGAATGTGCAACACATTCTCAAAGCTTCCATTTGTGAGTTCAATCCTTCCTTTTTCGGTGACCTCGACTGGAGATTTGTCCCCCATCATAATAGGAGGACCTTTGCATCCATCCAATGAACAATATACCTCTTTTTTGGCAACCGTGTGGTGTGATGCTCCTATATCTACGATCCAAGCATCGGGAGAGGAGTTGGTGTCAATCAAAGCATGGCTAGAATTGCCTTTCTTGAGATTTGGATCTTCTGGCTTCATCCTCTTGGCATCCTCGGGGATGCGATCTCCAAGGTTATTTTTCTAAAGTATTTGGGTCATTAGATCTATCTATTTCTGCATACATGCGGATTCTGGATGGAATCCTTTATGGTAGTAAGAGCATTTCTCCCCTTTTCTTCCCTTTCAAACTTTGGATCCAGAGGCATCATTGAAGGGTTTTGAGTACCCTTCCTTCTTCGGATTTGCATGTGCTTTCCTTTTGTCTTTATATTTAGATTTCGGATATTGATGACCGCTTCCATCTTGCACAGTAAGTGCATGCACCTTTGGGCATTTTATTTTTCCCATGTTGATGAGCTTGCTCTACTATTGTGTTAGAGACTCAATAAAGTTCTCAAGAGAGGGCATCTTCCAGGTAGATCCAGATGCAAATCTAACTGAATGAAATGTGGATACAAACAATGAGCATTTTGGACCAAGTTTGGAGAGAATGGTGAGAACCATTTGTTTCTCCTCCTTAGATTTATCAACCCTGCAAGCCTTGAGTTGCAACAACAAATCCTTATATTTGGTAAAGAAATCTTGGAGATTGTCGAAGATTTTTGGATCCAATGTGAGCAATTCCACCTCGAGCATGTGTCCCCTTATCTCTTCCTGTTTTCCAAAAATCCCTTCCATGGTGGTCCAGGCTTCATTGACGGTTTTACAGGAGGATATGTGAAAGATAAGTTCAAAAGAAATGAGACTGCATATTGTTCCAAACTCTTCATCCATTAGATTTAGATACTTGGATTTTTCTAAGGCTGATGTTGGTTCTTCCTTTGTGTTCATGGTTAACCTATATAATCCTCTTCTTCGAAAATGCACTATCATCTTCTCCTTCCATGCAAAAAATTTATAGGGTGTAAGAATGGATTCTTTTGGAAATTCCATTTTTCCGCTATCTTCAATCTTTGGTACTTGCAAAAATATTCTTCCTTAAATATAGGATACTGAATAATGACTAATAAACATAGGAAAAATAAATCATAGGTGTGTGTGAAGTAACTCCAACACTATGAACCTAAAGAAGTGCAATAAAATTTTGGGGTGTTAGTGGTGGATATTATTTTAGTCATGATAGCTTCATACAAGACATTGGTTAGGTAGTACACATAAGCCATTTACATGTGTGATTGACTAACTTATGGAAGTATGTGGTTGCAACCACAAAGAGTGATTGACTAACTTATAAAAGTATGTGGTTGAAACCACTAAGAGATTTAGTTTTCACTTTAGCTTGAAAACATAGAACAATATATCCTTGATTGAATCAATGTTGATGCTCCAAGGTCATGATAATAAACCCCATGTTTCTCTCACAAGTAGGGTTTCCTAATAATACATCATTGTATATATTCAAAGGTGTGACGTGACCACATGTTACCTCATGTTTTCCAAGGATAGAAATATACATTCCTTGGTGATGTAGTTCTCCTTCTCCATTTGGAGCCATCCAATGTTGTAAGGATGTGGGTGAGCTTGGGTTTTGAGATTCGGTCATTATATAGTGGCCATGAGAATCAAAATTATCTAATTATAGTTATGAAAAATAACATGGAGAGGTTGTTAATGAACCCCCATTTGATTGTGGAATTGATGTGCTCTTTCTTACTCTAGTTGAATTGTGCTTAATGAGGTAGATGAGTCTATGTTCATTATGAGAAGAATGGTGTTGGAAAATTCATCTGCATAGGTTGCAATCTTCTTATCGTTATCGTAGTTTTATTGTTTTGTGAGTTACACCAAAATATATTTACAAACTCATCAATGTGTATTATGATGGTTAAATGTCTTATAAGTGTTGCACCACTTTATATTTCTTATTTCCTTTCTTAGAGTTGACCTTTGTTTCCTTCTTTTGTATGTGTAGAGGAATTATCAAATTGATCAATTTTGTCCAAAACGTAACAAGTTTATTTCTTCTTTTCATTTGTGCCATTCTTTGGAGTATTGAACTCTTAGTCCAATTGGTCATCAAAATATTTGGGGTGTTTCTTGGATTTGTGCTTATTGTTAATCCTTCTCACAAATATTTAGGCATAGTCATGTGTATGAATGATTAGGAACTCCATATTTTGTCAAGTGATGCACTGTTGTAGTCTTCTCTTGTAACAACCCTCTAGATATATTCAAGAATGGTTGGGAAACTATAATTTTATGACTTTAATTATGATAGCATAGGGTAATTTTTTTTTTTTATCATAAACGAGTAAGCAATTATAAATATACAAAAGTTCAAATGGCAATCAAGTAACTTATAAGTTTTCGCAACTATTTTCAACATCTAGGTCGACAAACGTAAATAATTTATAATCACTACTTGCACAAATTCAAAATCATCTTATCAAGTAATCTCTTGAAAGTCTAATACAAATTTGAAAAAGGAACAATCTAATTGAAGCAAAAGTTTAGGAGTAAGGAAACTAACTACCTTACTTAGATTGAGCAAGAGAGCATTAATTTATTTATATTAAATGATTGAGTCATAAATTTATTTTTGAATAAATCATTAATTGAATCTTTAACAAATCATTATTACTACCTGCTATTATTCCAATCATTAGCACAAAAATTCATTATATACATATTTAATTTATTTCTCCTTCTATTGATTATTGTAATAATATTTAATTTGAATTTATTATATATATTCACATAATTATACATTATTAATATATGTGCAGAGACTAGAATATTTTCTTATATTATATATGTATATCTATACCATATTTTAGAGTAAAAAATTCGAACTTAGTAAAGCCTGTCTCGCTTAGACTTCAAATGAGTCAAAGGAAGATTTTATTTTTAAATCTCCCACTCTAAAAGATATAAAGAATTTATATTGTAATGAACTGGTCAACCGATACAATGAAAACATAATACCGATTGCCTCAACGAATATTTCTATGCTACATATTTAATATCTATTTACCTCAACGAACTATTGCAGAGTGCCAACCAATCTATTTC
>ML794987.1:137843-177035 GCA_009831015.1 Picea engelmannii | reverse complement strand
GGCTACTTGTCATAAAAAAAAATTAATAGTAGATTGAGAACAAGATGGTGCAACCCAGTAATAATAGGTGTAATTGAAATTTATAGCAATATGATACTATCATTCAATTATTTGAACTATACAAAATCGGTATACAATTACAATATGTTCTAATTAACAATAAATAATACAATTAAATACCGTAACCAAGGAAACTTGATGAGAATCTTGCTCCCATCCTTCGCTTGCTAATCAGACAATTTCATCGGTACTTCCCAGCCAACAATTTCATCGGTAACTCCCAGCCTTGCAAGGAGAGGCTTCCACTTCTTGCACAAGCTTGCAACCCAATTCACACAAGTAAATTAGTCTCTTGAATTTTGACAACATTTTAGTCATCCAACAATAGGGTGCCTACTCCTTCACCATTCTTTTTATAAGAATTTTCACCTTGACACTTGTCATCTCATGCAGAATTAAATAACTTTTAATAATTTAATTAGAGATTATTCACACCCAACACATGTCACACTTTCCCCAAGTTGCACATGTCTATTTCCTTTTTATTAAAAATAATTGTGCATTTTGCTTCACACCCACAAATAATTCCTAGATTTTCTCCTAGTTGTCCCTTAGTTCCACAAATTTTCTTTTATTGTGTCTCATAACTAATTTGCAGTTGGAGTTTGATTATGACTCTTCTTTTAGTTAGGCTTTAGAGTCTAGATTGACTTGTGATTCTAACTCTATGTTGACAACCCATTCTCTCATGAAAACAATTTCTTTTAATTAAAAATTCCTTTTACTAATTTCATGCACACATTGTGCACGTCATAATATTTTATTCTCCCTATAATAGTTTTGTTTAGTATAAGATTTTCCTTATTCCCCTTTAATATAAATTCATTTAGACATAACCATTTTAGACTTTGATTTTATTACGTTTCCAGTTTATAAATTTGTATAAAATTTAATTAATCCATATACTCGTTTCTATCAGTTCTAAGTAGTTGTTTTATTCTCTAAGGTATTCTGGATTTTTATTAACTCATTAATTTATTCATGAGACGTGCTCTTCAAGATGCACCTACATGATCCGAGGGTGAAACTCACCATTTTGACAAGCTTGAAAGTTGTCTGACACTTGAATTCAATACTCCACTGGTCGACCTTGTGTGAGACTAAGGGATTACTGAGGAATAAGGAATCTGCCTTATTGCGCGCCCCTCAGAAATCCTCGTGAGTGACTGTCTCAATCTTCCTTCACGACATCGTGAACCACCTTGAAACAAGGTAGTCGCTAACCTTTAGTTTAGTTCATGAAGAGAGTGCTAGTAGGTTGTGACAAGGACACTGCCACACCTCTCCCTTATCAGTCTGATATCTGTGTATGACCCATTTACTCCATATGTGATTTGGATTAGCAAGCATCACCATGTCTGCATCCACTGACAAAGATAATATTAATAACTCATATACATGAAATCCATAACTGAAATCATCATAATACATGCGCAATAAAACAAGTACTCATAATCAAAGTCAATAGTCCACTCCCTGACTCAATCCCGAGTCCAAGGAAGTCTGTCGATGTTATTAACATCCTCATCATGTCACATTTCCTGCACACTCATGAAAACTCATCATAATACCTGTCAATGCTATACACCAATATTAATAACATATCAAAATTTCAATATTAAAGCATAGCATAATCTCATAAACCAAATCAGATAATCATAATGTACCATGTTTAACGGGATCACTTGCATGCAAGTGTCCTCAAAGAATATTCAATGTTATAAAAATGTAGTCGGTGAAAATATGGATGTTACATATAGGTTGAGAACAATATTTATGTATTCTTCCTTGATGAATGAATGAGCTACAAGAGTATTGAGATCATACGCGTATTCATCAACTAACTGATCACAATGTTGGTGTAGTTGTTTTGAATTCATGTATTGGTCACATTTATGTCATAAAGGATAATAATTTTCATGCATCACCTTCATGAATTCATTCCATGTAGTGATGGGTTCACCATGTTCCTCACACTACTAGTTATTATCTTTCCCCCAAGTTTGGGAGTGAGTGACATTTTTGTGGTTGTGAGATTTATTTTCTTAGTGTCATTGAGGTCTTTTGCATCAATTAAATTTGTAGGGAATTGAACCATTAATGCAATGCTATGATATCAATTTTCCTTTGAACACCTAGATGTTGTGGTCAACCTTGACCTTTAAGGGATCACATCCATTAAAATACTATGATCCATGGTTGAATGAAGTAGGTAAGACTTGGGGCACTAGTATCTTGTACAAGAATGCAAATTGGGTCCATAATTATTCAGATTGCTTTTGGAGAGACTTCTCAATCATTCTCTACATAACACTTACTTTGGGTGTCATAGAGCCAACATAATCACCTCTTGCTATCTATAGGTGCTAAATTAGGTGCAATTTTCACCCCAAAATGATTACATGTTTGGCCAATAGTCAACACTAAATCCGGCACTAATGGCGCCCAATTTAGCGTCGACTATTCAAACAAAATGTAAAAATAAAAAAACCACTCGTGCAATGAGTGTAAAGCATTCACCAATGTAAATCATTCACCATTTTTCAAACATACAATGTAAATCATTCACCATTTTTCCATTCTCATACTCACAATCGAAAATCGAGGGAGCTTGGAACTTCTGCGTGAATTTGGAGCAGACCATGAAAATGCCTTGAGGGTATGAAAGAAAATAACTAATAGATTAGATCCATGTTGATGGTGGGAAAAGAACTTGACGTGCCTCTCCTCCCCTGTTGTGGATTTCACAAAAAAAATTATTTCTGGGTGTGATTAGGCCTCTAACAGTCACGAAATCAATTTGTGCATGTCATTCACCCCCTACCAGAGATGAAAATAAAACCCCTGTCCATCCATTTCACACTACTGTTGTTTATAGCAGCTAGAGGGAAGGGAGCAAAACATACGGAGCAAAGAGAAGGGATTTTCCACGGTCTGGAGGAAACAAATTCACCTAGGATGCCAAAAAATGTCAAGCAACAGAGGGAAACGAGCAAAGGGATATGATTCTGGACAGAATAAGGTATTTCATACTCAATTTATAGATTTGTACATGTTTCCATTGCTTGTTTGAATTGTATTTTTTAATTTTTTATTTCAAAATTCTAAAAGAAGAAATTTCCTCTATATATAGGGTTTATTTTTTTATTTTTAAATTTAAAATACGAAATTTATTGTACATATATAGGAACATGACAATGAGAAATTGAAAGAGGCAATGGATTCTATTTTTGGGGTAGAAACAATGAAGAAACTAGAAGATATGGAATTGTCCATGCTTGCCAAATACGTGGAAGAATGATCTACTAAAGACACTGAAACAGTCCAACCAAAGCAACCCTGTCAAAAGGAATTGATTGATTCCCCATCAACTCCTGGATTGTGAAAAAGATCAAGGAGAAAATCAATCACAACAACCTCTAAGAATGTGGAACAGGGAGCAAACAGATTTAATGTCCCATCCACTCCTGGGACACAAATTTATTCCACCACCAGTACATGTTATGCATCTTGTATTGGTACATACAAAACCGAGGTAGAATATGATGTTGTCTCTGGGAATATCAAAATGAAAGATGTCGGAAAAGGGTTCATGTTTACATTGAAGGAATCATGCCTTCAACAATTCAAAGAACATCCACATCTTCTATTCTTGAAGATACCCATGCACCTTCAAAAAGAAGTCATCCATGACATGGAGACTGAATTTGGGACAGGTTGGTCAGTAAAGAATATAAAAAAACAAATGACTCAAAATTTCAAGAGATTTCATTGCAACCAAACGAAAAAGATAAAAGAAATTCCTCTCGGGCTAAGGAACAAAATAAGGCCAATTGATGTAAGTGTGGAAGTATGGAAAGAGCTTGTGAAAGCATATGATAGAGTGGATGCACGAAGGAAGTCTGGTGAAGAGAGCACACATGTATTTGAATTTGGTCATAAGATTATTTCAAATTCATTAAATGATTTTTATATTTTACTGGTGCATAATTGAATTGACTTACTGTATGTTTTAGAACAAGGCCTCAAAGGCCAGGCTTGCCAAATTTCATGCCACACATCACAATGGACAAACATGTTTAGAAGCCCCAATATGAAAATTTGTAAGTATATTTAATATCTGAAATGATATATATCTTTTTTAATTTTGTACAAAAAAGTAAATGATTGGATATTGATTACTTTAACTAGTCCATCTGTCATGTTTTGACATGAGCAAAAATATTGCAATTATCCATCAAAATTATAATTCGAGATGATACAAAACAAATAATGGTATGATTTTGTTATCTGGATGAAGAATAAGGTATCATTAGTTGACTTTCAATAACTTGGATGTTGTTATGTTAATATGTCAATTTGCATTTCTTGTGTTGAGTTGTTTATTTATGTGTAGCTTGAGTTCTTTTGTGCTCCCATCGATCATAGCACCCTTATAAATCACCAACCTTTCACTATGATCAAATACTTATAAATCAATATCCAATCATGGATTTATCAAGTCCTTTTCCAAAAACCCTAGGCCAAAGGAGAGATGCAAGACCATGTAATACATAACTCGTAGACAACAAACCAGATCTCTATTGCAGCTTGACAAAGCATAGATAGTACCTCTAGAGTGAAAGGCAAGAGTATAGTGAGCAACCAATGACAAGACACAAGTATAGCGAGCCTCCAAGAACAAGACACAAGTCAGAGCAAGCCTCCAAGGACAAGACACAAGCCATAGCGAACCTCCAAGGAAAAGACACAAGTCATAGCGAGCCTCCAAGGACAATACGCATGTCATAACGAGTCTCCAATGAGCATGACAAAGACATAACAAACCCTAGAAGGAGTAAGAAAAATTGTAGCGAAATTACCCAGACAACTGCAGAGAAAAACCAAGTGCGCAAGAGCAAGAGAAATATGTCACAATCACTAAAGGAGCTCATATATATATATATATATATATACGTCCAACATGAATCATACATGACTTTACATTATGGCCGAATTGCACTTCATATAACCAACGTCTAGCTTGGGATTTTCTTCACAACTTTATAACTTTTACTTGAATTCTTACATCATAGGAAAGGTTTTCCTTAGCCAACACTTTAAGGCATCTTGTCCACTCCACAAGGAGGATTATCCCATCATTACTTAGGTGTTATACCATCACTCCAATTCAGGAGGACCACCTTATCATTGTCTAGATGTTATAACATTAATCCAATCCAGGAGGACCACATTATCATCATCTATGGTGTTCTAACATCACTTCAATCCAGGAGGACCACCATATAGTTATCTAGGTGTTATAACATCATGCCAATCCAGAGGACCACCTATCATCAGCTCCACTTTGGAGGACCATGGTGTTATAACATCACTCCATCTAGAGGACCACCATATCGTTATCTAGGTTTTATAACACCACTCCAATCCAAGAGGACCACCTATCGTCAACTCCAGTCAAGAGGACCATGGTGTTATAACATCACTCCATCCAGAGGACTACCATATCATCATTTGGGTGTTATAACATCACTCCTATCCAGGAGGACTATCTATCATCAACTCTAGTCAGGAGGACCATGGTGTCATAACATCACTCCATCCGGAGGACCACCATATCATCATTTGGGTGTTATAACATCACTCCAATCCAAGATGACCATCCTATGGCTACTCAACTGGCCTCATCACATGCACTTTAGTTATCCTACTCGATGGTTTTATAACATCACTCCATCTGTAGGACCACCATATCATCATCTGGGTGTTATAACATCACTCCAGTCCAGGATGACCATCCTATGGCTACTCAAATAGCCTCATCACATGCATGTTAGCCATCCTACTGGAGTTGTGGTATGCGTGCACCCATACCATCTTGGACATGTCTTGCACAATGAGGGGTAGCTAATCCCTCAGGCAAGCACTTAGAGTCGTAGCTTAGGCCATGGTCTAACCTTTAACAATGTGAGAGTGTCTCAAGTGAACTCATCTCAGTACGTCGAGATGTCCACAACAAGGATCTCTCCATCATTTGGTTGACTCGCCCAATATTAGGGACATTCACAACATTCCTCCCCAATGTCAGTCACATAGAGCTTATCTAGCTTGTAGTGCAATCTATCTTTGAGAGTGTAGTTAGCCTTGTTGTGTCCTTTTTCTTCATGAACTTATCATTGTAGCTCTTGAAATGTATCATTGAAGTCCTCATATTTTAATATTCCTCTTTGTATGGATCATGAAAGGCTCTGTGTGTGTTGGTGAAATTATATGTATGATATATAACCAATCATAAATTAATCAATCGTGATTCATAATCAGTAGAGTTGCTACACTATATGTGATGGAAACAGGTAATCTAATCTCTGATCACTTAGTGTAGTGGAGCCTAAATCATTGTCAAACATAAACTCTATTTTTCCCAAGAACTAATCACAATCTCTGATCCGGACAAACACACTAATCACTAACCACTAAAGATAGTTCAGATCCAGACAAACACACCATGCTTGGCTGAGTAGATATCCATCCATTCAAAATAGTTAACACATCATTTAATTTCATTAAGATGCCTTCGTCCTTTCACTGTGCAGGGAAATTTTCACCCTTAGGAAGCATTGACATTCTTCAATGTAATGTAAGTCCTAAAAATAAACCAAACATAGTCACAATGTTTAGTTTTATATCTATGTGACACCATTTATTGCCTATATAGAATGTACACCAAGTGTTTGTAAGAATTATTAAACAATAGCTAAGGTAACTAGGTGCATATGCAACCTAGGTAGATGTGTCACATCTGTGTTATCATAACGCCCTACCGTATAGTAGTGTTGCTCTCTTTTTCTTCTTTCTTTTCATTGTTGGGATTCACAACTACCACATGCAATGGGTAATACGATGATATCCCATTGGAAGCTATATCTAGGTGCTATAGCCTTGATACCCGATCTTGTTTTCCTTCATCCCATAGCCTTTCCATATATTGGTTTATTATGTTTGACTCTTTCAGTATTAATAAGTCACCCTAGGTAGAAATATTGTAGCATATTGATTGTGTCTTTGTTGAATTCCTAAAATTGGCGCATATGAAATTTGAAAAGAATATGCCCTCTTTATATTTGTTTGATGGAAATCAAAGTTGGGAATGGCGAATTTTGTAATCATACCTTTAATAGCATAGTTTTTGTCATGAAATCCAATCCATAATACATTAATAGTGGTAGAATAACATGTCAAACATTGGTTGGTAGGGGAGTTCTTTGTCAAATCTTGGTTGGTAGGAGAATTTGTTAGCATGTGACTAGTAGTAGAATACAACATATCTTGGTTAATTGGACAATCTATCAAATCTTGGTTAGTGAGATAGTCTCTGGATAATCCATACATGGAGTTGAATCTATAAGTAAGATTTAAAATTTTAAATGAAGTAAGCCTCAATTTTAAGTACAAAAGTTAAGCCATATATATATATATATATATATATATATATATATATATATATCCAAGTTTAAATTCAATATCATATTTCATTTGACAAGTCAAACAATATATCCAACACTGGGATTAATTTTTGTATTATTTAACCCACCCTTAGTTCATGTGTAATGCATACATAGTTGGAATACTACGTTATGGAGCCCATGTACTTTTATCACAAGAATTAATTTCATTTATATCAAAGTGTCAAGGTTTTTTTTTTTTTCCATAGAAAAAAAAGCTTCTTATATTCATAGAATATACATGTTTTGATCCTAGAAAACCGCCTTACAAGGATTCCATCCTAACTGTATCAAAAAAGGATCTTGAGACTACATCCGCCTTTCTATTCTATGTGTTACCAAAAAAATTTTGTACTATCTTCGATTCCCTGCATCAATAACAATCCTTTTCAATTGAGAGTTACAATTGGAATTCCATTGCTTTTGTTTCAGTGCCTTCAAAGTATTTGTAGTACCTGAAGGCCTCTCTTTGCAGCTGTAGAGATTATTTCGAGAGTTCATCTACTTTTACATTGAGTTCTCTCAGAATATGTTGAAAAGACAACCAATCAAAAGATTGAAAAGAAAGTCTTATGTCTCTCAAAATATTGGCCAGGTTGATGTTTTGAAAGGAAATTTTTCCTTTTCCTAGTCAATGACCAATTTTGAGTCTCCCATTACCTGAAGCTTCCTGATATCCTTTTGTTTTGCTGTCTCTAGGAGGGTCCATAAAGAGATGAGTTCAACTTTATTATTGGAATCCCCTCCTGGAGCATACGTGATGTTAATGTAATGGTTTTGATTTAAGAACAAAACTACACCTACACCAATGGAGGGTGGGTGTCTTTGGTTGGCACCATCGAAATAGCCCCACGAAACAAGTAATCCAGAAAAGGGAAGGTGGGCACCCTCTGATTTAGGTTTTTCTGGTCCTCTTTGGTCACTGCTTCCCATGCCAGTGTTAAGGCTATAATTACTTCTTCTGTCATCCATTTATCCTTAAAGAGTGATGCGTTCTGATCCCACCATAAATTTGCAACCAAAATGCATGGTAATCCTGCATACATTTTTAGCGATCTGTCATATGTCCATATCTTGTAGAATTCCTCAAGGGAAGGATTATTCCAATCTGCACCTATTTTTCTTTTTTCTTTTAATGTTGTGGAAACCTAACCTGCAAAGGGACATGATACAAAAAAGTGAGAAACAAGTTCAGATTTTTGTTTACACAATACACAACGGTTTGGGCCATGCTAATTCTTTTTCTCCAGGTTATCCTAGGTCAACAATTTTTTGGTTAAGGCCAGCCACATTAGAATTTTACACCGCAAGGGTGCCTTGGATTTCCACAGAACCTTCCACCACCAATGTCATTGGACATTTTTCCTTTCCTCCTGCCAGGATTTGTATCCCAATTTGGTTGTGAAGGTTCCATCTCTTGGGTTACGGGACCAACATAAATATTCCTCAACATATTGGGATAGAATGAAGAGATTTTTTCATAATAAAGACAAATAGGAGTTCCATTCTTCATGAATATCCTCCAGAAGACCTAGGTTAGTCACATGTTTCTAGCCTGCTCAACCTTGAGGTTGGGGGAAACCAATGCAAGTGTCATGAAGAGAGAGAATGTTTTTATTCCTTAAGGAAAGGATCAGAGGCAGAGAGAGTCTGAATAAATTTCCTACTCCCAACTAGGGGTCCTCTCCCACCCTGACCTTTTTTCCATCTCCTATTTTCCAAGCCACCCAAACTCCTACCAGGGGGAAAACTTCCACCAGATCCTTCCACACTATGGAACCTTTTGAGGACTTGTTCAGTTTCCTGAACCACTCAATGACTGAGAGGTTAGGAAAATATTTGGACCGCATCACTTTGGTACAAAGTGAGTTCCCTACCATAAGTCACCATAGATTCCTTCCTGCCAAGGCTCTCGCAAAAATAGATATACATTTTATACCCCAACTGCCTAAAGCTTTTGTTTTTTCTAAAGAGGACCATTTATCTAAATGTATCCACCCTGTAGTGTTGTTTCTGGCCCATAAAAAATGACTACTGAGTTTTTTCATCTTGTCCAGGATACCTTTGGGAATGCCTGTGATTGGGTTCCAGTATACTAGAATTCCTTCCAGTACATATTTTAGTAAGACCAATCCTCCTCCTCGGGAAAGGGTTCTGAATACCCAGGAGTCGATTCTCACTTCCACCTTTTGAATAAGCCAGTACTAATCTACCTTCTTGTATTTTTTAGACATTAGATGAAAGCCTAAGTATTTAACCCCCTTTTCCAACCATTTAAATTGGATAGGAAGAATACAGAGAAATGAGGCTACCTTGACCTCCGAACAGAGGTTGGTTAGTAGACAAGACCTTTCCATATTAATCTTCATGCCAGTTTCCTTACAGAACAAGTCTATAATTTTCGTGAGGGCTGGCACGTCCCTCAATGAGCCATAGATACTTAACCAGATGTTGTCGATGAAGAGAATATGAGAGACCATTTATGAATCTATCACTTTTAAGCCTCTTAATCACCCATCATTTCTAGCCTCTTTAAGTAGTCTACTTAGGGTTTTTTCAATGATTAGGAACAAAAAAGGGGACATGGGGCAATATTGACATAGGCCTCTCGAGGCTTTGAAGAAAAAATATGGAGCTCCATTCATTAGGACTACAAATAAGGCACTATTAAGGCTTCCTATTATCCAGTTTACCACTTTTAGGTTCATACCCAGTTGGATGAGGACTAGCCAAAGGAAGGTCCAATTTACGCGGTCATATGCTTTTGACAGGTCCAACTTAAAGAAGGAATCTTTAAGTTTCCTTTTTTTACTGAATGTAGAGACTCCTGTGCTAAAGCCACTGTTGAGGAAAATATATGAAATAATCTTACTCAATCATTTTCAGATCTTGCTTGGCTAAAGAAAGATAGACATGAATATCACCCTATGTTTATAGCCTCAAAAATTGTTTCCTAATCCACAAGTATTGGTTACAAGGGCTTAGGCTGATTTTCTTATAAATGAAAGATAGCTGGAAAAATTCAATATTTATGTAATGTTCTGAATATAACAGATACAAAAATAAATGTAGAGATAGAAGTAAAAATACAAAGTCAATAATTAACATAGATGAGACATAAAGAAATCACTTATTTCATTCCAATTTATCAAAAGAATCGTTCTCTTTACAAGATTCCCTGAGGAAGTTTGGACAAAATTCAAACTTAGATGTCCCCGATGAAAACCATACAAAATGACTTCTGACAGAAAGTAAAAAACTGAACTTTAAAATCGGGATCAACTTGCCATAGATTGCTACCCACTTGATTCTGCACAATATCCTTTATCAGTCATGAAATTTAATTCACAAACAGACAAGTCTACACAAACTATAAAAGATAGATCAACACCTTTGAAAAACAAGTGTCTGAATGATGTAATTCAGCCTTGAATCTTGCTGTCTACAATAGGACCCTGTTGTCATAAAAGAGAATTAGTCTTTCAATGAATTAAAGAATGAATGGAAACTGAACTATCTCAATAAAACTTAAGAGCAGACCTTAGTATGCTTTCTCCTTCTATCCTCCTCTTGTTCCTCCTTCTCTTTTTTCCTTTAAGCATTCAAAATTAGTTGAAGTAGTTAAACTACCTCTTTTAGTTGAGTTAACTAAAACTCAACTAACTTTTCATTTCGGGGGGGAATTAATAAAATAATAATAAGGGTCTTTAATAAATAATAACTAGTAGGTGGGACCCTTTGTGACTCCCTTTAGTTTCTTAACAAACATAAACACAACTAGTTAATCAATCAAACACATCCCTCCTTGTGGCTCCCATCATCACTCTCATAATTTGAAAATTAATATCAATGATATTTGAAACCATATCTGAAAAATATAATATCCAACATATCAAAAAATAGTGTGTTGTCCAAAAACTTCAACAATCAACTGTTCTCAACAATCAATAAATAAAAAACACTCAAAAACCATATTCTCCACTATGGGAGGCAATTTTACCCTTGTTTCTACTGTCTCCCTTTGATTTCTCTGAATTTTCCTTAGGCTGTGTGGATCCTTTAGGCCTGATCTCACTGATAACATGAGAGCAATCATCTCTCAAATGCATGCGGGATGAAACAGATTTGGCAGAGTCATTTGAGGGAGAAGAGGGGACAATGACAACTTTTCCTTTATCAGGTGCATGGTGGGCTTCGATTTTTAACCTCTTGCTTGCATGGGAAGACTGTACTGGTGAGTGTGCAGGGGAAGCTTGGACAATTTGGTTAACCAGTGGAGGAGGAGCACACAAAGAAAAATTGGGCTAGCCACGATGTTGGGAGACTGCCGGGTGGACAATCTCTTTCCATCTGTCATTTTCAGGGACTTCAAGTTGTAACAAGACATGAGGGGGAATTGGGATACCAGGGACAAGTGGGGCTTGGAAAGGAGGCCTTTCTGCCCTAGGTTGGACCACTCCTTGTCCAATCCAGTTAAAAAATCCAACTTGGAATAGTTGGTTCAACTCTTGTGAGTTTGCATCAAAATGTATAGGAAACCTTGGCCTTCTAGGGCCCTTGTTCCAATTTCCTCTTCCCCTGTTATTCCGACCATGACTACCTCTGTTGAAGAAGCTCATTCATGTATACATTATTTATTAGCAACTAGTTTCTTCATCAAAACATACATGACATCTATTTAAATATGAAACAAAGCTTGGCTCAACACCACATCAGACTCATGCAATCTAATCCATAAAAATCATTTAATACTTGTGTTGGCCCTTGGGTATGGAAGTAAGAGAAGATCAAGTCAGAAAGGAAGGAATTTGAACTACGCGGAAGACATAGTGACTATTACTGGGTCAAAGTGAGCAGAAGAGTAGAAAAGATGGAGCGAAGTAAGAGAAAGAAAGCCATTGGACGAGGAGACCAAGGATGAAGGATCAACAAGGAATAAGGATCGTAGACAACTCAACAAGTGGAAAAATCCACCGTTGGATTCTTTGGAGCATCGAGCAGGAAGGAAGGAAAGAAAACCTAGCGAAGCCCTGAAAACACAGGTCAAGTTAACATAGGGTTTTGACACTTAGGTCTTGGCCTAAGGTTGTTGTTGAGCTATTGTAATGTATAAATAAGAACCTAGATGATAAAATAAGGTTCGTTCTAGTTTTTTTATTGGCATGAGTGATTATTGTTGTGTGAGAGAGAAGTGCTAAGTGTAGAGCCTTTTGGTATTGTAAGATATTCATCTAGGTACGAAGATCGGTCCTGCAGCTGGGTGCACTAGAAGGGGAGAGACAAAGAGGAGAAGAAAGAATATCTGCTAGCTAAGAACGCAGACAAGAACTGTATGCTTCATCTTAATATATTATAAAGAACAGTTCTGTGGACGTAGCCCTAGAGAGAGGGTGAACCACTTATATCTTGTGTTATGTGTGATTGATGTTATGTTATTTGTCATTTGATATCTTTCTATTGTATTGTTGTGTTAGATCTGACAGATAGTTGTGTGGAGTAGATCTGAGCTGATAAGTGATATATAAATGTTGTATTGTTCTTGCATTGGATCCACTTGATATCCCCTTTGGTTGTAGACATATCTATCCTACAACCCCCTCATAGATACTTTGGATGAGACTGCATCTGCCTCACAGGTGTTTCCGAAAGGGCCAGTAGTTAGGGCTTGTTGGTGTGCTCTTGGAGTTGAACCCTGGGTCTGCCCCTGTGCCAACAAATGGTTCCATTGTCGAGACGAGAATATTCTTGAGGGAATGTCAAGGTGGTTTCCATCAAAGACAGAGATTCATAAGTGGATAGAAGATCAAGAAAAGGACTTAGCTAAAGCCCAGAACAAGAACCCTAATATTAGCACAAAAGATTGGTTAGGAAGATATATCTTTACTGATATACACGAGATTTTATTTGGAGGGATTCATAAGGAGTTATACGAGTGGTTAGCTAGATTAGTAGATACCCAGTTCGAGATGATCTCTAAGCCACCTGTGGTTTGGATGTTAGCGCTGATCAAGAAGGTTAAGAGAGTTGATAATGTCGTGTAAAGAGAAGTGGATCACTAGTTTGATAGTACCATAGGAGGGTATATCACCGAGTTTTCTATTGATAGAGTAGAGTCATATAGCCAAGCAGAGAGGTATTTCTTTAAGGGACCTAGAGGAAAATTTTTACAATTTATAAAGTTGAAGATCAAGATGCTATTGGATGAAAAGAACATCTTGAAGATACAGTAGTGGGTTAGATTGAAAATCTAATGTTCAATAATTTAGACAACGACAACGACAATGACATAGAGGTTGGACATACACGCAATGGAAGGACCTTCAGAGAAGTTCCTTTGGCGAATTTGTTTGAGAAAGATCATGAACCTCTTTTGCAGGAAGAAGGGTTTTATAGTGGAGAAGAGGAAGAGCTACTGAGCGAAGAACAATCAGGATCTATTGGACCAAGAGAAGAAAATACTGAAGAACCTCGTTGAGAAGAGCCAGAAACTTCAGGAACTGCGCAGATTGTTGAAGTAAGTACTATTATTCCTCCTGTTGTTTCAACAACCTTAAGTAACCAGAGTAACCTAAGTTATCAGAGCACTTAGAGAACCAGTACAAGTGGTTCAACACATACTCAGTCAGGAAACCTAGGAAGATCTATGGTAGACGAGATGAGGTTACCCACCTTTAAAGGAGATGGATCTAAAGATCCTGAGCAACATTGGTTTCTACGTGAAGCTGTATGGAGTATTAAGAATGTCACTGATGAAGCTGTTAAAAGAGATCAGTTTAGTACTACCTTGAGAGACTGCACACTGAGATGGTACATGAAGTTTGTCCAAGAAGTTACCCAGCCGAAACCGTTGAACCAAATCAAGACTGCGCTGATTGCAGAGTTTAAAAAACCTAAGTAGGAGTCACAATGCATTACAGAACTGAAGGAAATTAAGCAGAAAGTAGTTGAACTTGTTTGGGAGTTCGATCAGAGGTTTAAAACACTAACAAGCCATTTGCGTTTTCAGATCCTAGATGAGCAGAACAAGGAATGGTTCATTGCTTCCCTCCTACCACACATCAGAGTCCCTCTAATGCAATAGAAGATTGCTTCGCAGGATGAGGCACTGAAGATCACCATGAAGTTAGAATCAGCCCCTATGGGAGAATCCATCTCAGGTATGAGTCAAATCTTGAGTCAGTTAACTACCTTGTCACTGCAGGTCGAAGATATGAAGAAAGACAAGGGAAAAGATAAAAGAGAAGATATCTGGTGTATTAGATGCAAATCAGAAGGCCATGACAAGGAGCACTATCCCCTATTTCATGAATACTTGGCCTCTAGAGCTCTGAGCCCTTTGAAGAAAGTTACCCTACCTTGGTGCGAGGTATGTAGAAATAGACATCACCCCGATAAATGCTACTACATGCAAAAGTATGTTCAGACACCCACAAATCTGTACTGCACATTTTGTAAGTCAGTAGGGCATGATGATAGGGATTGTAGGGCCTATGAACTCATGCATGAAAGGCCAAGAGACATATACAAGATTCAAGGTGAAGTACAACAAGAAGGAAACACTACGCGGTATAACTCCCCAGGAAGAGGAAACGTCAACCCTTGTGGTGGATTTAGAGGAAGAGGAAGAGGAGGAGGTATGGGTCGAGGTCGAGGAAAGATCATATGTTATAACTGCGCAAAGCCAGGACACTTGGCAAGGGACTGTTAGAACCCTTGTACCACTTGTAGTTACTGCAACTCATTTGAACATGTCATAGAAGACAGTCCTGCATTGTTAGCCAAGCTTAAGGAGAAATCAGGAGGAAACCAACAAATACAACTAATCAAATTAGAACCTCGCGGACCAGACCCTAGATTCATTTTTATCACTAGAGGAGGCGCTGTTACAGGACAAGACATAATGAACCAAGGAAAGAATACAAAAGAGTAAGGAGTCAGGAAAGCTGTAGAGAAGACACAAATTTTTTATGCAAAGAAAGAAAAAAAAGTGTTTGAGGAGACAAGAAAATAATTAGGGAGAGATCAGGCTTCTTCGTCAAAGGCTCAACCAAAAATAAGATAATATGGAATGCCTCTAGCATTCGATCAGTCTGCTCTGCCAAAATAAGGAAAAGAGGTAAGAAAGATCATGGAATTCTTATATACTTGTATTAATTTGATTCAGGATGAAAGCGTTGTACAAGAGCTACAAAACTCGATTAGATAGTACGAGCTAGGGAAGGTAGACCCCTTACTGAGTAGAGAAGTACACCAAATATCTAAAAAGAGAAGGAAAAATAAAGAATTATACCTGAATGCTCAAATTGGATATTATGATATAGACTATGTGGTCCTCGACTTAGGCTTGAAGGTCAACGTCATGATGAAGAAGACCTGGGAACTGATGGGAAAACCTAAGTTGATCTATTCCCCTATCAAGATTAGGATGTAAAATCAGTAGGCAGTGAGCCCCTTCAAAAGATTGGAACATGTCCCTGTAGACATTGATGGGTTCAAAACATTTGTGGACTTTGAGGTCATTGAGATAGTTGATGATAACTGCCCTTACCCCGAACTGTTAGGAATTGATTGGGCTTTCAATAATTCCACTGTGGTTGATTTAAAGAAAATAAGAATGACATTTGAAGGTGACGACCTTAGGTTTATCACACCTTTGGATTCCGATGAAGGCCCCAGATACACAGAGCCCATAAGAGAAGAAGATCGTGCATATGAGTTAGAAAACATATACAAATTGACATTTGAACAGAAGGATTACATTAATCCTACAACAGATGGAAATTTGAGTTGGCGAAGTGACAACACATGTTCATCAGACTCAGAAGAAGCACTGGAGAACTGGTAGAATGAAATGTATGAAGTATCTACTAGGAGATGTGCCATATTAACCAGAGAAGTTCACTGGATTGACACAACAGTAAGTAACTTGCCTACCTTTGATGGCCTAAATCATTTAGAAGATTTCTTTCTGGAATTTGAAGAAATTGTACCAATACAACAAACATTGTTGGCACTGGATGAGTCCTTGAAATAAACTCCAACAATATGGTGGGGGACACACAAACACAATATTACGGGTTGGGTACAATGTTGTACTTTGATGACAAGGAAGTTCTCAATGCAAGTAGGAGGTTGCGAATTTAGGTACACAGTTCAAAGCTATCCAAAGGAACATGTGCGTAGTTGCGAGGAGGTCTGGAGAAACATTCCTCAAGAGAAGTGGGTGCATAAATTCATGAACACATTGGATATAACCCCTATCAATTGGTACCTTCAAGCAGAACTGCACCTCATTACTGCAGATTTGAAAGGTATGACTCAGAACTTTGTAACTACCTTCTTATTTGAAAGCCAATATCCTAAAGTGGATCAAGTATTACAGATTGTAAGACAAAAAGTATTTGAGGAAGCACCTGGCCTCCCTTTGGAGCAAGAAGAGTATGAATGGACTGCACCCCTCCAGAAACTGCAAGGCTGTTACATTATCAATGTTGATGAAGACGATGATCCTAGGAAGGTGAACATTGCCGAAACAAAAGTCCAAAGAGACATATAAGGACCAAGAGTTGAGCCGCCTTTCATTGGAAATATGATCAGGATCAAGAAAGTCAATATTGGAATAGAGAAAACATCGAATCTTGCCAATGTTGGAGACTATTGGGATGCTGCCACTATTAACAAGATTACAGAGTTACTGCATGAATATCATGACTTGTTTCCAACCAAGTTCACTGATATGAAGGGTATTAAAGGGCCTATGGGAGAGATGAGAATCCCTTTGAAACTAGATGCAAGGCCAGTCAAACATAGACCTTACAGATTGAACCCTAAATATAAGGAAAAAGTGAATATTGAACTAGACATAATGTTAGAAGTAGGAATCATAGAACCTGTTGAAGAGTCAGAATGGATAAGCCCTATGGTGGTGCAGGATAAGAAGACTGGAGAAATCAAGATTTGTGTAGATATTAGGAACCTGAATCATGCATGTTTGCATGAACCATTCCCTACGCCATTCACTGACGAATTGTTAGATAATGTAGGAGGCCAGGAGGTATATTCTTTTACAGATGGATTTTCAGGATACCATCAAATCTGGATTGCCAAGGAAGATCGCCATGAGACCACATTTGCAATAGAATGGGGATCCTACCAATATACAGTGATGCCATTTGGATTGAAGAACACCCCAGCCATATTTTCTAGGGTGGTGTTCGAAGCATTCAAGGAGTTTCTACATAAATTTCTAAAAGCATACTTTGATAATTGGACTATTTTTAGTTTATTGAAAAATCACATTGAATGTCTAAGGCTAATGTTGGACAAGTGCAGGCAGTGTCAGATTTCCTTAAACTTGAATAAATGCATCTTATTTTCACCATTTGGAGTGTTGTTAGGTCATATTGTATGCAAGCAGGGATTGTTGGTAGACCCATCTAAAATTGCCATTATAGTTGATCTGCCCCCTCCTACGTCAGTCAAACAGCTGCGCACTGCGATGGGACATACTGGATACTACAAGAAGTTCATTAAAGGTTATGCATAGATTACAACACCCATGGAGAAGCTTTTGAAGAAAGACTGTCAATTTCATTGGACAGAAGAATGCCAACAGAGCTGCAAGATACCAGATATAATAAATATGCAGAACATAAATAAAATGATAGAAATGGAAGAATAATAGTAATATATCTAGCATAATCTCCACAATAACACATAAATGATATAAGAACAACAACAAAAATAACACTTTGATTCAGAAAGCAATGTTCATAGGCCTCTTCGAGGGGGAAACCTCCAATCGAGCAGCGCTCTATTACAATAATATCCAAGCTAGGGTTTTCATACCCTCGACCCTTATTTATACTAAATATGTCTATTAAGAGAAGCATCTAGAGGAAGATCCTTCTAGAAGTGGAAGCTTCTATTAGGTCTTCTTACATCTGCCTTATTCTATTTTATTGAAAGGCCTTATTCATATTGACCTTTATTACATCTGAATATATTGATCTACCTATGTGCGGGTTAGGACCCTAACATGTCCGCCCCCTTAAAAACAACCTTGTCCTCAAGGCTTGAGATGTGGAAACTGCTGCAGAATGGTAGCTAGTTTCCAAGTGGCATCTGCTGGAGTCGTATCTTTCCACTGGACTAGCACTTCCTTGATGGTTCTATGATGTAGGCGATGCTCACGCTGGTCCAAAACTACTTCTGGTTGTAGCCAAATGGATCCTTCTTCAGTTAACTCGGGAAGGTTGGTTTGAATTTGGCACCTAGTTCCAATCACCTTCTTTAAGCAGGAAACATGAAAAAATGGATGTAGCTTCGACTGACTGGGCAGAGCTAACTGATATGCGACTTGTCCCACACGCTTGAGAACTGTATAAGGACCATAAAATTTGGGTGCTAGCTTTTGAAAAGGCTCGGCCTTAAGCGAAGTTTGCTTGTATGGTTGCAATGCAGAAACACCCGATCCCCTTCTGCAAATTGACATTCAGAGTGACCTTGATCTACTTGTTGCTTCATGCGATTCTATGCCATGACCAAGTTCTCTTTAAGGGTACGAATAATATCCTCTCGAACTGTAAGTGTTTGGTCAACTGCCTAGACCTTCGAGGTACCCGGCAAGTATGAGAGAACTAAAGGTGGCTTCTATCCATATACCACTTCAAAAGGAGTCATGCGAGTAGCTGTATGGTAGGAAGTGTTGTACCACCATTCGGCTAGGGGTATCCATTGAGCCCACTGATGTTGTTTTTCAGAGGCAAAACACCTCGGATATGTTTCCAAACACTTGTTGACAACTTTCGTTTGACCATCAGTCTGGGGATGATAAGCTGTGCTGAGATGCAATTGGGTGCCCTGTAGCTTAAACAGTTCTTGCCAAAAATTGCTTGTGAAAGTTGGGTCATGACAAAAAACAATAGAGTGTGGAATGCCATGAAGCTTGAAGACCTGGTCCATGAAAATTTGACCACCGTGGATGCAGTAAATGGGCGTTGAAGAGCGCAGAAATGAGAATACTTGGAAAGGCGATCCACAACCACCATTATGACTGATTTTTTCCCTAATTTGGGTAAGCCGGTAATAAAGTCCATAGAGATATCCTTCCAAATAGCAAGTGGAATCGAAAGCGGTTGTAGTGTGCCTGGATATTTGACTGTTTCTCCCTTGTTGCGTTGACACACCTCACATTCAGTGACAAAATTATGGATGTCCTGTTTCATACCATCCCAGAAAAAAGAACGTTTGACCCTGTCATATGTTTTGGTAAACCCTAAGTGCCCCACTGTGGGTGTAGCATGAAGCTCAGAAAGTACCATGGATTTAAGCTTTGATTGTTTACTTAAATACAAATGGCCTTTGTATAGAAGCTCATCCTAGAGCCAAGAGTACCCTGGGGGAGCTGCAGCCTTGGTCTGCAATTGTTGGATCAGATGCGAACTTTTGGGATCTTGAAGCCATTCCTGGTGCACAGCTTCGAGCCAATTGGGTACAATGAAGGAAAGGGAAAAAAGGGATCCTTCTTCTTCATATTTTTGGGACAGTGCATCCACCACTACATTGTCTTTTCCTTTCTTGTAAATGATCTCATAATCATAAACAAAGAGATTAGTCACCCATTTTTGTTTCTCCTAGGAGGAAATGCGTTGTTCCAAAAAGTACTTGAGGCTTTGATGGTCGGTATTAATTTGGAAGCGTTTCCCCAAGAGATAAAGGTGCCACAGATCAACGACATGCAAAATAACCAACATTTCCTTTTCATAAATCAGTTTTCCCAGATTCCTTTCAGACAGTTGCTTGCTGGTGAAGGCCAAAGGTCGACCCTCTTGCATAAGGACAATGTCGATGCCTTTCCCTGATGCATCACATTCCAACACAAAGGTCTTTGTGAAATTAGGAAGGGCCAGAACCGGAGTGGTGCACATGGTCATCTTCAAGGTTTGAAAAGCTTGAGCAGTGGCTAGAGTCCAAGTGAAAGAGTTCTTTTTGAGGAGAGAAGTGAGAGGTGCTGCAATCTTTCTGTAGTTCTTAACAAACTTGCGATAATACCCTATTAAGACTAGAAATCCACGCAAGATTTTGAGAGTCTTTGGGTGCGGCCAGTCTTGCATAGCTTCAATCTTTTTCAGATCCACCCTAACGCCATCCTTTCCAACCAGATGACCCAAGTATTCTACTTCTGAGGCACCAAAAGCACATTTAGACTGTTTCAGGAAAATTTGGTGCTGGGAGAGGAGATGGAGAACTTGATCCACATGAGTAAGATGGTTTTTCCAGGTTTTTCTATAGATGAGGATATCATCAAAGAAAACTAAGACAAAATGACAGAGAAAGGGATGGAAGACATGATTCATGAGGCTTTGGAAGGTGGAGGGGGCATTACACAAGCCAAAGGGCATGACCAAAAACTCATAGCGGCCCTCATGAGTACGAAAGGTCTTCTTGGGAATGTCTTCCTCTTTCATACGTATCTGGTGATAGCCCGAGCAAATATCCAGTTTAGTAAAGAATTGGGTGCCACTCAATTCATCCAGGAGGTCATCAATGGCAAGAATGGGAAATTTGTCTTTAATGGTCAGTTTGTTGAGGGCACGGAAGTCAGGACACATTCTCCAAGAACCTTCTTTCTTTAAGACCATGACTATAGGAGAAGAGTAAGGGCTCGTACTAGGGAGGATAACGCCTGCATTAAGGAGTTCCTAGATCATTTTCTCAATTTCATTTTTTTGTGAAAAGGGGTGGTGATATGGACGGATATTGGGAGGAAGGCTTACGGGTACAAGGGGAATGGAATGATCATGAACACCACAGGAAGGAGGGAGTCCTTGGGGAGTGGAAAATACCATTTGATGTTTAGAAAGGAGATCTTGGAGGTCATGCGGCACCAGGGGTGTCTCTGTTGCTTGGATGGCATGGAGTTGGGCAATGACACGAGAATGACCTTTTTTGAGTAGGTTTTCCATGTGATGGGAACTAATGACCTCAGGTGAACCAACGGTGATGCCTTGGAATTTATATTGGTGGCCTTCCTAGTCAAATTGCATGGTTAATGCCTTAAAATCCATGAGAATGGGACCCAAAGTTCTTAGCCAGTCGACACCCAACACAATGTCACAACCACCCATGTCAATAGAAAACATATGGGATTTTAGATGGTAGTCACCGATTTGGAGACACACATTTTCACAACACCCTCCACATTTCATGGAACCACCATTGGAAATCATGATTTGGAAATTGTTGATAGCATGGATGTAGCAATGAATTTCTTGAGCAATGTGGCGATGAATAAAATTATGGGTGCTTCCACTATCAACCAGAATGATGACCTTCCGATGCTTGATGTAATCGATTAACTTGAGGGTTTGGGGAGCGGAAAATCTAGTGAGAGCATTGAGGGAAATGACAGGTTCTACTTCGGGAGGGTTTGAGGGAGGGGTTATGTCAGTGATTTCAGGTGACTCAGACACAAGGGGAGTTTCAACATCCTCTTCCGAAATATCCTCAGAGATGGCCATAAAAATATTTTGTTCCTTACACTTGTGGCCCGGGAAATATTTGTCATCACAATTATAACAAAGGCCTTTGAGTTGGCGGTCATCCATTTCAGGCCTGGTCAATTTTTGGATCTTTAATGGGGCGGCGGGAGTAGTGGGAGTGACGGGTTTAAGGTGAGGGATAAATTAGGTTTTTTGGTTTTGAGATGATACAACCTGTTGTGATTCTTTATCTCTTTTAGTAGCCTCCACCCAAGTCGAGGGTCGAGCCATGAGGACATGGGCCCAAATCTCCTCTTTGAGGCCACTGATAAAACATTCTCGAAAGAAAGCATCAATCATGCCCTCTATTCGAAAAGCTAGGAGTTCAAAGGAAACTATGAAGTCTTCTACTATTTCAGATTGTTTCAACTTTGTCAAACAACACCAAATGGTTGGGGTCCATGTCAAAGTGTTCATAAAGCTTATTCACAAATTGGGTCCAAGCAATATACCCTTGATGAGAGGTTTTTCTCCATTACCACCATTGCTAATGTTCTTGATCTAGATGGAGAACACCATATCGGAGTTTGGCCATGTCATCTGTGATGCCGTATAAAGACAAATACTGTTCCATTTGGGTTACCCAACCAGTGGGGTCCGAGCCATCAAATTTGGTCACATCCACTCGTGGAAGGCATATGTCACATTGAAAGTGTTGGCGCTGAAAGGTATGGGAATGGGAGGAATGTTCGCCTTCGGTCTTTGGAGGTGCTTCAGAGAAATGGTCATCTGTAGGGATCTTCAGTTTGGTGCAGAGGGATGCAAAGATATATTCAAGTTGGGTCATCAGTTCTTGTTTGACTTCCTCCATTGAGGACTACATGGTTGTATTTATGGTTGCATTGATGGATGAATCGATGGAGGCAATAGTAGCATTGAGTTGTTTCACTTCTTTTTGGGTCTCGAGGAAACCAGATTGCAAGGTGTTGAAGCGAGTTTCCAGATCTTGGCTACGGGTATGGGCCATGAGGATGAGTGAACTGAAAAGGGGCAGGCAGGGTCAAAAATTTTGCCGAAAAATGATATGGATGAATGTGATAAGGGCAGAGAGATGAATCCAATGGAATAGGTCTCAAATAATGGTGAAAACATTTCCAGACTCCGGTCTGAAGAATACTGTGGTGATGAAATCCCCAAATTCTTAACCAGAAAGAAATGTGTATTTACTTGGAAACCCAAACACAGTTGCGTGACAATAGATCTGATCTATTTTAATTTGTTTATGTTTCTTTCCCCCAAGGGTTAGGTATTCAAGGGTTCTACAGACAAGGGTTTGCCCTGTGCTATAGCTCTCTGATATACGTGCGGGGTCCAACAGTAGTACTCGGCCTAATATCTTAGGGCACTAACTAAGGAGGATAGACCGTACCCTTAGCTGTACTACCCAACTACCCAGGTACTAGAGAGTATCTTCTCGAGTGTTGTTCTCGGTGACACTATAGCAGTTCAGCGGCCGATAGGTTTATCTAAAGAGGGCTTCATGAAATCTAGGTCGATCCATACATAGGTGTTGTCTGATGCGCTACCACTCGAAGGGGTACCAACAGGGGTTACAAGGGTGGACAAAAGATGTGCGCTTAAGAACCACTTGTATTTCCTGTGTGTTTGAATCCCTCAACCGCAGGTTTATACGCGCAATGACAGATCTTTGTGGCTTAAAGACGCCAGAATACGTCTCTACCCTGGAAAAAAAAATACCACAATTTCTGCCAAGGAAAGTGCTCTGATACCACTTGTAAGATACCAGATATAATAAATATGCAGAACAAAAATAAAATGCTAGAAATGGCAGAATAAAAGTAATATATCCAGCATAATCTCCACAATAACACATAAATGATATAAGAACAACAACAGAAATAACACTTTGATTCAAAAAGCAATGTTCACAGGCCTCTTCGAGGGGGCAACCTCCAATCGAGCAGCGCTCTGTTACAATAATCTCCAAGCTAGGGTTTTCATACCCTCGACCCTTATTTATACTAAATATGTCTATCAAGAGAAGCATCTAGAGGAAGATCCTTCTAGAAGCAGAAGCTTCCATTAGGTCTTCTTACATCCACCTTATTCTATTTTATTGAAAGGCCTTATTAATATTGACCTTTATTACATCCGAATATATTGATCTACCTATGTGCGGGTTAGGACCCTAACAAGAGCTTCGACACAATGGAATAGAAAATGGTTACTGCGCCTATTCTAGTTTTCCCAGATGGAACAAGGAATTTCACGTCCATGTTGATGCATCTTCTATTGCATTAGGAGTTGTGTTAGCACATCCAGGAGAATGAGACAGTGACCACCCGTTATCCTTTTCTAGCAGGAAGCTATCAACAACTAATATTAATTACACCACTACTGAGAGAGAAGGGTTAGCCATGGTGTATGCGCTGCAGAAGTTTCACCACTACTTGTTGGGAGGACACTTTAAAATGTTTACTAATCACTCTATGCTAAAATACCTAGTCAACAAGCCAGTGTTGGGGGGAAGAATATGCATATGGCTTCTGCTATTTCAGGAATATGATTTTGAGATCATGGTAAAGCCAGGAAGAATGAACAAAGGTCCTGACCACTTCTTGGGGTTGGAACATGGAGAAGAACCTACTAGTTTGGAGGATACACTGCCAGATGCACAACTGCTGGCCATTAGAAATATTGATGATCACTTCACAGAGATAGTCCACTTCCCGTCAATAGGAATGGCACCTAGTGAGTATATAATCACCCAGAAGAAACAACTGGTAGTTCATGCTGCATATTTTTCACTTATAGATGGACAACTATACAAGATGGGACCTGATGAGATATTAAGGAGGTGTGTTATGGAAGTAGAGAGACCATTGATCCTTGTAGAAGCACATGAAGGCATGGCAGGAGGACACTACGCAGGAAAAGAAACATCGCAAAAGGTTCTTAGAGATGGCCTTTGGTGGCCTACCTTACACAGAGATGCTAAGGATTATTACAGAGCTTGTGATATATGCCAAAGAGTTGGGAAACTGTCTAGAAGAGATGAAATGTCATTAGCACCCCAGCTAACCTTACAAGCCTTTGAGAAATGAGCCATTGACTTCGTGGGACCTATAAACCCACTAGGAAATCATACAGGAGCCAGATACATAATCACTGCGACAGAGTACTTGACCATATGGGTCAAAGCAAGAGCAGTCAAGGATTGTAGTGAAACTATAGTTGCACGCTTAATATTTGATGATATCATAACCAGGTTTGGATGCCCAAAGAATCTCATGAGCGATGAAGGTACACATTTTATTAACAAGACCATTGAAGCCTTGACTCAGAAATTTGAAGTTTACCATCAGAAGAGCACGCCATATCATCCACAAGAAAACGAGACAATTGAAGAATTCAAAAAAATATTGGAGACATCGCTGACAAAGATTTGCAGTGTGAACATGGATGATTGGGATTTAAGAATACCAACAGTATTGTGGGCCTATAGAACCACTTGCAAGAAGCTAACAATGCATACCCCTTTTAAGTTGGTTTATGGTCTCGAATCTGTTGTCCCAATGGAATATTTGGTACCAAGCCTAAGAATCGCTTCCTTTACAGAGATGGATGACATTAGCGTTGTTCAAGAGAGGCTTGCACAATTGGTTGAAATAGAGGAAGACATATTTATTGTAGGATTCCATCAATAGGTACAGAATCAAAGAGAGAAGGCCTACCATGATCGACAGGTATTTAAGCAAGGTGATTTGGTATTGGTGTATGACAGTAAGTTCATGAAGCATCCATGGAAGTTCAGAACGCATTGGCTTGGGCCATATGAGGTCACGTATGTTACATAAGGAGGAGCTACCCAGTTGAAAACTTTGAATGGAGAATGGAAGGAAGGATTAGTGAACAGGAGTCGGTTGAAAGTGTCGTATGACAACTAACTACCTCGTAGCTCCTAGTAAAAGCATGAGGAAAAGGGTCTAGGTACCAGGTGAAGTTGAAAATGGGTACCAGACACAAAAAAGACAGTCTGCACAAGGAAGGGAAGAATAGAGAAGAAAGCAAAGGTTGCCCTGCACAGTCCGATGTCGAAGAAAAACACAAGGATCATATTTGAAGTGCCTCGGGATGAGTCACAGGTGGGTGTTGGGGGCCTGTTGGCCCTTGGGTATGGAAGTAAGAGAATATCAATGAAGAAAGGAAGGAATGCAAATTGCGCGGAAGACACAGTGACTGTTACTGGGTTGAAGTGAACAGAAGAGAAGAAAATACAGAGCAAAGTAAGAGAAAGAAATTCGTTGGAAGAGGATACCGAGGATGAAGGATCATGAAGGAAGAAGGATCGTAGAAAACTCAACAAGAATAAAAATCCACCGTTTGATGCTTTGGAGCACCGCACAAGAAGGAAGGAAAGACAGGCTGACGAATCCTTGAAAACATGGGTCAAGTTGACCTAGGGTTTTGGTATCTAGGGTTTTGACACTTAGGTCTCAGCTTAAGGCTATTGGTGAGCTATTGTAATGTATAAATAAGAACGTAGATGAGAAAAGAGGGTTCGTTCTAATTTTGTTATTGGCATGAGTGATTATTGTTGTGTGAGAGAGAAGTGCTAAGTGTAGAGCCTTCTGGTATTGTAAGATCTTCAGCTGGGTGTGAAGATTAGTCTTGCAGCTGGGTGCGCTGGAAGGGGAGAGATATAGAGGAGAAGAAAGAAGATCTGCTAGCTAAGAGAGAAGACAATAATTGTATGCTTCATATTAATATATTATAAATCACAGTTCTGTGGACGTAGCCCTAGAGAGAGGGTGAACCACTTATATCTTGTCTTATGTGTGATTGATGTTGTGTTCTTTGTCATTTGATATGCTGATATTGTATTGTTGTGTTAGATCTGACAGATAGTTGTGTGGAGTAGATCTAAGTCGATAAGTGATACACAAATGTTGTATTGTTCTTGTATTGGATCCACTTGATATCCCCTTTGGTTGTAGACATCTCTGTCCTACAACCCCCTCATAGCTACTTTGGGTGAGACTGCATCTGCCTCGCAGGTGTTACCAAAAGGGACAATAGTTAGGTCTTGTTGGTGCACTCTTGGAGTTGAACCCTGGGTCTGCCCCTGTGCCAACAACTTGTCAATGAGCAGGGGGTGAATAAGGGTTCTGGGGTATATGAGGCATTGTATTGAGTGAAAAGTGGTAAAATGAAAGGGGTAGATCATGGTTACTACTCAAAAAATCATTAAACAAACAATTGTATTGTAATAACAAAAAATATCAATTGTAATTGATCCTTGTGCCATCCATCAACTGCTATAATACAAAGTTTTCATTTAACTATATTTTAATTTTAATAATAGGGCGTGAATAGTGAATCTGGGAAGGTGAGGGGATTTGTAATGTGTGGAAAAGTGAGAGAATGACAGAGAAATAACGAATATTGTTCATAAAATAAATCAAGTAAAACATAACTTTGTACTAAACTCAATACAAAAAATACCAACACCATATCAACAATCATTGTGTATCAACTGTTTGTTGTTCCAACATTTAAATTCCTCAAAACTTCTCAATTAGAATAGTCCGTGGAGTCAAACTCATAATCAAAACCATTTTCCATTCGACAGTCCTGGTAAGAAAATGCTTGGTCTTTAATTCCTTTCCTTTTAAGGATTTAAAGAAAACACACAACAACATTGCTCCACCTCTATCCCATAATGCATCACTATAAAAATATCATACACTATCCATCAATTCACAGTCGACCAGTTAAAACATATGCACATGTCCCTTTCCAAATCGAACAGACTTCCAAAACATGTTTGTTTTCATACATTCTTCAACATATCAACCAATAAGTTTTTGTAACAGAACCACAATTAACATAAACCCGAGATTCATCACTATCAATGCAACCATTCATAATATGGACGATGATTCCATAATAGATGCACAATGATCATAACCAAATACACACAGTTATCAATTCCATAATTTTCTATAACCCCGATCAGGCCTAGTGAAACACACAGGTGTTTACATTTTTTAATTAAGATAACGCTGTAAAAACACAGTGAGTGGAAACATAATGAGAGGATAACATCCCTTGACTGCATATTGTTATTCATTCCCAATCACAACCTTTCAACCAATTTAATCATATAAAGATGAGATAGGTACTCGATGAAAACTTTCATAACCATTCCACTTGATAAACCAATCTTCAACAACCAAGAGATGCCCGACAAGAGAAAGAAAAGTTGGGGATTTTAAAATCGATCTCTGTCACAACAAATACAAGGAGACATTCAAGAGTGCGCTCAATCAGCAATATCACAAATAACTGGAGGTCCTCAGAGGCATATCAACCACAGGCAAAGACCCTTTCGATACATGCTCAGTAGAAAGCCATAGGGTTTCCTTATAACTCTCAGTTTGGGAAAATAGACCAACAGTTAGCCACAGAGGAAACAAATATGGGTAGGGTAGAAAACCGATGCACATAGTGCATTTTACGTTTGCAGAGGAGAAGCGAATGTCCACTGAACAATGACAGTTACCTAGAACACACAAAGGTATAACCTCTGTCTATTTTCTTAAGAGCCGAACCATTTGACAACAACATCGGTGAGGATGCATAGCCCGAGGCATCAGTTATATCACCCCACAACCCCACAACATATATATCAATGTTATGGCCACCCTAAAACCGATTCCTAAGATACTTTGGTGCCAAGACACTAAGCTCACAACCATGACTCTGGTTCGAGAAATACACAACAACCAAATGGAAGTCTGAACATGACTGGATAGGGATACACTCATGACAGTGAGGAAGCAACCGACAATAATACATAGAGAGAAACCCTCCACCATTTTAACATAGAGCTTTATATAACCAATATTCATTTAAAAATCCATAGAGACCCACCATGATTTTAACCAACAGATCAACCAGCGAATGCACAACTCAAAAACCAATTCTTTTGCTTGCAATCCGAACAATTACACAGTCATTTCAGAGAGAAGAATCATGCATTTACACAGTTGCAATTCTCAGGAAAAAACAAACCCAAGCATTAATGAGCCATTGTTTGTTCATACATAGAGCGTAATTCATGGATGGGGTGAAAAAGAACCATACTTGTAACCAAGAGATTAAAAGGGAGAGTTGGTCGAGCATTTTCTTCTCAAGCCTGAAATGCAGAGCTTAACCACCAATAGATCGAATGCAACAAAGAAAAATACTAGGGTGACGGCTTGATGGGGGGAGTATGGAGTGCCATGCATTTACTACACGTCACTTCCATCTCCTATCCTATTCAATTCCATAGTACAAGACAACCAACACTCACCACATCATTTAAACCATGTAATCAATTTCCAAACCATTGAAATCTACGACAATATTCCTTGCCCAATGCGCCACCCAAAACATTCACGTTAAGCTTTGCCAAGTTCTCATGCCATACCATATGCATTTCAATATTATACACGCCCCAAAATAACTCAAATGAAAATCGCATAGCCACTAACTAACCATATAATAGTTAGGACTAACACTAACATGTTTTACATTTCCATTTGCACATAACTTTCAACATAGCTTAAATATGGATCCCTTCTTTTTATGATTTCCTTCATAAGTTTCTTTGTTTTGGTTATGTTATTACTAACATGTTTCTTGTGTGCATATGGCTAGGAAGTGGGTCACAATGAATTGTGACATGATTAAGTCATAGCAACTGTAAAAACATGCCCATTATAAAATAATGCTTTGGATTGCAGAACATACCATAAAATGCATCGTCCACCTGTGAATATGTCAAAATGAAACCAGGATTGCATTTTCAACCATATAGGACCTTGTAAGCAACATCAAAACAATAACATAAAATGTGTGATATGTCTATCAGGGATGATTTTAAGGATGGAAATATATTTTAAAATGTAGAAACCTTGGCGAATCTTACTAATCCTTCATATGCCAACTATAAATGTTTGGCGATATTTTTGTAAAAATATTCAAATTTATAAGGATTTTATATAGCTTTTATAAAATTTTAGCGATTTTTAAGGTAAAATAATTTTATCCTATAGAATTTGGGCAAATCATTTTTAAAATAGCGAATCTCGTTTTTGAAAAAAACATGATTAATTAGCCCATGAGCGAAATTTAGCCCCTAAAATCATCCATGATGTCTATTTTTGAGCCTCCATTCTACAAGGGGGTCCCACCTACTAGTATTATATCATTAGCATAGTTTAAATAATAGGGCTTTAGTAATAATCTGCGGGAAAAATTCCTCGTTGCGATTTTAATCGTCAACAAATTGGCGAATCCACAGGGAAATCTGTTTGCAATAGATTAAGAACTCAGAATGTCTAGTTTCACAGACCAAGTAACATCAGATCAAGAAGATATAAATCAGAATGATTATGCCACATGGGGAAGTGAGCATATTTAATGGAAAAATGACCAAGAATTTGGGAATAACTCATGAAAAGTGTTAAGTATGAGGGGGTTTATCATAAAGAACAAAAGCAAGAAATATCATAACAGAAATGAAACTGCAAAACTGAAAACAACAGAAATGGAATGACACAAATGCAAACAATAGAAAGAAAACTACTAAAATGAAAGAAGAAATGAAAACTATTTTAAAAGAAGAATTGAAATAGCAGAAATGAAAACTACTAAAATGAAAGCAGAATTGAACTACTGAAATACATAACAATCCAAACAACGTTAAACTCTTCAAGTTGGTTCCACATAGTGTTTTAAGTGAGAACCGTTAGTGTTGTAGGAAAACAATTGCTCTTGTAAATCCTTTAGAATGTAGGAGTTTTCACCCAGGACAAAAGCAATCTTGAAAGGACTCAACCATAATTTTTGAAACTTTGAGTTTCTTCCCCTATCAACATGAGCTGAATCCCACAACAATACTTTCTCGTTGTCTTTAAATTTAACAATTTTGACACTCTTGTTGAAATACTTCTTAACAGTCTGTTGTCTCCTTTTTATATTACCCAAGGAAAATGTCCTTTTCTCCTCTAAATCCAGGAGTGCATTCATCCTTTGTGAAACATCAGAATAATTTAATTCTTTGACTTGTAGCATTAACCTTAAGGAGGAAAGTTCTAGCTTAGTAGGCAGAATGGCTTCTTGACCCTAAACAAGATGGAAAGGAGTGCAACCAATGCTCACCTTGGTGGTGGTTCGATATGCCCAAAGGGCATAAGTGAGGAGAGTGTGTTATTGACGAGGCTTATCTTCGATGAGCCGTTTGATGATTCTCACCAGATTCTTGTTGGTAGACTCTGTTGAAAAGTCAACAAGAAACATGTGTCTAATTTACTTTTCCCTTAAATAAATTGGACAATAAATATTAAACTATTATTTCATTCATAACTGAGTGAGTTGAATTTGTAACAGAACTATAAGTGTAGTTAAGTGAGTTAAGATCAGTTGTACTAGTTGTAACTAAACATGCACTAGTGAGAGTTCAGTAAATCAGCTAACTCACATGCAACTGAAGATTCACCACAGTTAACTACATGCATGTCAGATCCAATGGAGGCCTAGTTGAGATAACAGGTGAAAGGGACAATTTGGCTATCAGTTGTGATTTAATCACACATGCAGTGAATATGCTTATGAGCATGTGCAAACTAGGCAATTTGTATCATTGTGAGAATTCGAATTGCAGAGATTGTGCAGAGGAGGCAAGATGTCTGGACACAAGAATTGGCACATGTATTTTCTGATTTGTGTATGACAGTGTGAGACAATTGTATTGTACTGAGAGCTCTTGGATTGGAGTTTTGTATGAGATTTTTTTTATGATTCATGGTATACATAAAATATGATAGTGGGGTTTTTAGCTTTACGTTTTCCCGGTAAAACTTCTATGTTATGTGTTCTTGATATTTCACTTTGTGATCATGGTTGTGATCATGGTTTAATTTTCCGCAAGAATAATAGTAGAAGCGATTTTGTATTTAACAGTGGCGTATAATTGTTAGATCGGGAGAATCGTAGGAAATACTTTATTTGTATTGAAATTTCTACATGATATCAGAGCCACGGAGGCCATGGAGCCATGGAAGTGAGGTGCGAACATAATTTTATTTTCGCAGGTCCCGTCTCTAGCAGGGTGCAAACTTTAGTACTGTAGACTACGCTCAGTTCTCAAAGAAGAAATTCTCGCACCCTACTCAAAGGCAGGGTGCGAACTTCATTGACATTCTCGCAGGCTGCTTAAGGGAGAAGTGTGAACTTCCCTCACCCCACAGTGAAGTACAATGTGAACTTCCCGAGAAGGTTCGTAGGCTATACACTAGCAGGGTGTGAACTTCCTCAGAGAGTTCGCAGGCTAGACATTGGCAGTGTGTGAACATCCCTCAGGCTGCTCTCAGGTGGGGTGTGAACTTTCTAGGGCAAAGGGATTGTAGCAGTTGAGTTTTGGTGGTTGGATAACATTCGAATTTGCAAGATTTTCTTGGTGCGACAGTTGATTCAAGATCGAAATGTCTTTCAATGGATTGAGGTTGGAGTATGCACTTGAAGGCAGCTCTAAATACATTTCTTGGATGGACAGGATGGAAGCAGTACTCGAACACAATGGCTTGAAGGATTACATTGATAGAGATGTTCCTAAGCCAGATGTGACAGAAACTGCAAATCTTGATGCATGGAAAAATAAAGTGGTGAAGGCGAGGAGGATTTTGTAGGAGGGAGTACGAGACCACATTGTCTCAAGTCTCCATGGGAAAACCACACCACATTCAATGTGGAATGTTTTGACGGATCTATTCCAAAACAGTAGCGAACATAGGAAATTGGCGCTCAAAGATAAACTCAAGAAGATCAAGATGGAGAAGGGTGACACCATTCCAAAATATCTCACGAAGTTTTTCCAATGTCAAGATGAGCTTGGAAGTGTGGGAATAACAATCACTGTTGATTATTTGGTGAGCTTGGCTCTCCTAGGACTTCCCAAGAGTTGGCATAGTTATCAAGACTCTGTCAATGGAAGGGAAAAATTGTCAGATTGGGAACGATTATGGTCGGATCTAGTGCAAGAGGAGTTTAGGCGGAACACCAGAAATGGATCTTCATCAAAGCATGATGATGAAGAGGATTGTGCTTTGACTGCCAAGGCAAGGAAAGGGAAAGGGAAGAAATTCCATCCAAAATATGAGTCTAAAGTCAAGAAGCTGGATTTGTCCAAAGTGAAGTGTTTTCACTGTCACGAACATGGGCATCTTGCTACTAACTGTCCACAGAAGAGGAAGAACAAGATGGTTGTTGGAGCTGCAACTGGTGAGGCTCTTGTCTCGCAATTTGAACTTGACTTCTCTTTGATCGCATGCATGGCTTCAAGTGCATCGAGATCGGTGTGGTATTTGGATAGTGGTGCTTCCTTCTACATGAAGGGAGATAAAGATTCTTTCTTTGACTTGGAGGAGAAAAATCTCAGAATGCATATAGAGATGGGCGATGATGGACAATATAGTGCAACTGGTATTGGTACCATTACCTTTCAGAGGGATTCAGGTAAACCATTTCAATTTTAAAATGTTATGCATATTCCAGGTCTGAAGAAAAACTTGGTCTCAGTCGCAATGTTGGAGGACAGAGGCTATGATGTTGTTTTTAGTAGTGGAAAAGCCTACCTATGACATAAAGCAACGGGTCAAGTCAAGAAGATAGGGATTCGAGTTAAGAATCTCTACATGTTGGAGGTAGATGGCTACAGTGCCATGATAGACAAGGCAGAAAAAGTGGCGAGCCAAGATGAGGGTGAATTATGGCGTGGGTGATTGGGCCATCTTCATCATGGAGCCTTGAATATCATGCAACAAATATCTACTAGACTTCCAAGGGGAACACTTTCTCAGTTAGATCAGTGCAAGAGGTGCACCCTGGGGAAGTATGTAAAGTCCACCTTTCATGAAAAGGAGAACCGTGCTTTGGAAATCCTGGAGAGAATTCACACAGACGTGTGTGGACCATTCTCAGTTGCTTCAACAACAAAACATAGGTATTATGTTATTTTTGTTGATGACTTTTCTCGTAAATGATGGATATTCTTCATGCAGAAGAAGGATCAAACATTCTCAAAGTTCTGTGAGTTTAAAGCATTGTTGGAGAAAGAGTCGGGGAAGCAAGTTAAGTCTCTAAGGAGCGATAATGGTGGAGAATACATCTCTAAAGAATTTAAAGACTTCTGCAGCAAAGAAGGAATTCGAAGAGAACTCATAGCGCCTCATAACCCACAAAAAAATAGGGTCGCAGAGAGAAATAACAGAACGATCATGGGTGCAACACGAGTGATGTTGCATGATCAGGGCCTACCAATGCATTTGTGGGCAGAAGCATGCAATACTATAGTTTATGTGTAGAACCATTGTCCTCATAGAGTACTTGGCATGAGTACACCTGAAGAAGATTTTACTGGTAAGAAACCTGATGTTTCTCATTTTAAAAAATTTGGCTCATCTGTTTATGAGCATGTGACCAAGGATGCCAGAAAGAAGCTGGAACCGATTGTTGAAGTTGTGATATTTGTGGGGTACACAGAAACACCCCATAATTATCGTGTGTATTTTCCGAACAGTAAGATGACTGTTATACGATGGGATATAAAATTCAATGAGGGGAAAGACATGCGATTGTCGCTTGAGAGGGAGCTAGACTTGCATGTAGAAGAGGAACTGTTGGTTCCCAAAGATGAGTCTCAAGATGTGGATCAACCACATGAGGAGGTTCATGGAGTGGAGGAAACCACTCAAGTAGATCCATCCATAAAAAATGGAAGAAAGTGCACCACGAAAGTTGACAGATTGAGACTAGATACTGCACAGAATGTAGGAGCCCCACCTTCACAGCACAGACAGAGACAGTCTCCTGATCGATTTGTTGGATACATGGCTATCATGAGAAAATGCATTGTGACTAAACCATCTTCCTTTCAGGAAGCAGTGCAGGACCCCACTTGGGTTGATGCTATGGTAGAGGAGTATGACTCCATTGTCAAAAACAGTGCATGGGAAATTGTCCCAGGTCCGATTGATAAATCAGTGGTAGGTTCGAGATGGATCTACAAGGTAAAGAAAGCTGTTGATGGGAGTGTGGAGAAATACAAGGCCAGGTTTGTGGCCCAAGGCTTCTCACAGATCGAGGGGATAGATTATGATGAGACCTTTGCACCTGTCACAAGGTACTCTTCCATAAGATCCATCCTTGCACTCTCAGCGCAGATGGGATGGCACATTCATCAGATGGATGTAAAAACTGTGTTCCTCAACGGGATCATTGAGGAATAAGTGTACATTGAGAAGCCAGAAGGTTTTGAGACCTTTGATAGAGAGTCGCATGTGTGCAGACTCAAGAGAGAACTGTATGGGCTGAAGCAAGAACCCCGTGCTTGGTACACTTGGATAAACAACTATTTCACTGGATTGAGCTTCACCAAAAGTGAAGCGGATGCAAACCTATACCAAATTGTGGTGGAGGGTAAGCTTTTAATCATTGTGCTTTATGTTGATGATTTAATACTGACCGATGATGAGTAGTTGATACACTCATGCAAGGATGACCTTGCAAAGGAGTTCGAGATGAAGGATTTGGGACTTCTTCATTATTTCCTTGGATTGGAAATGTGGTAGCGAGATGGTGAACTTTTGTGTCTCAAGGAAAGTATGCAAGAGAGATACTGGGTAAGTTTCACATGGAGGGATACAAACCCATGGATACTTCTCTTCCAGGAAACTAGAGGAAAGAGGATGCTACTTCTGGAGAAGTAGTGGATGCTATTGTCTATTGACAGTTAGTGGGTTCGCTAATGTATTTAGTGAACACGAGACCAGACATTTGCTATGTTGTTAACCAACTAAGTCAAGCGATGGTTAAGCCTACCAAACTCTTTTAGAAGGCAGGTAAGCATGTCTTGAGATATTTGAAGGGCACATCTTAGTATGGATTATGGTACAGACAAATGGATGAGGTGAAGTTGCATGGCTTCATGGATGCAGATTGGGTGGGAATTCCAACGGATAGAAAGAGCACATCAGGGGGGATCTTTAGTATTGGATCTACAACTGTTTCTTGGTACAGCAGGAAACAAAGATCCGTGGCACTTAGTTCAGTGGAAGTGGAATACATGGCAGTGAGTCAAGCTGCATGTGAGGCTATCTGGATGAGGAAGATCTTGGTTGGTTTGTTTGGTTCTCATTTAGATCCGACAGTGATTTATTGTGATAATCAGAGTTGCAATAAACCCTCGATTAATCTTGTGTTTCATGACAGATCTAAGCATATAGATATCCAGTATCATCATCTCATAGATTGTGTGCAATGGAAGATCATGTTGCTTCAATACATTCCTATGGAAGATCATGATGCAGACATTTTGACGAAGGCGCTCACCAGGAGCAAATTCAAATATCATAGAGACATGATTGGGGTAAAGGATAATCCCTTTCTTGTTGAGAGGGAGTGTTGAAAAGTCAACAAGAAACATGTGTCTAATTTACTTTTCCCTTAAATAAATTGGACAATAAATATTAATCTATTATTTCATTCATAATTGAGTGAGTTGGATTTGTAACAGAACTATAAGTGTAGTTAAGTGAGTTAAGATCAATTGTACTAGTTGTAACTAAACATGCACTAGTGAGAGTTTAGTAAATCAGTTAACTCACATGCAATTGAAGATTCTCCACGGTTAACTACATGCATGTCAGATCCAATGGAGACGCAGTTGAGATAACAGGTGAAAGAGACAGTTTGTCTATCAGTTGTGATTTAATCACACATACAGTGAATATGCTTATGAGCATGTGCAAACTAGGCAATTTGTATCATTGTGAGAATTCAAATTGCAGAGATTGTGTAGAGGAGGCAAGTTGTCTGGACACAGGAATTGGCACATGTATTTGCTGATTTGTGTATGACAGTGTGAGGCAATTGTATTTTACTGAGAGCTCTTGGATTAGAGTTTTGTATGAGATTGTTTCATGATTCATGATATACATAATATATGATAGTGGGGTTTTTAGATTTACGCTTTTCCGGTAAAACTTCTGTGCTATGTGTTCTTGATATTTTACTTTGTGATTGTGGTTGTGATCATGGTTTAATTTTCCACAAGAATAATAGTAGAAACGATTATGTATTTATCAGTGGCGTATAATTGTTAGATCAGGAGAATCGTAGGAAATACTTAATTTTGTATTGAAATTTCTACGGACTTGGCCTACCCATTTCCTTGGGTGTAATAAGTTGACAAAGTGAAATGTTTAACCCCCAACTTAGATAAAAAATGGGTCATCTTAGAAAAAATAAAAGCGGGACCATTGTCTGTAATAATTTCCAAAGGAAGACAAAATCTGGAAAAGATGTTATTTTCAAGGAAATGAATCACCTGATCGTTTGTCGAATGTTTAAGCGGGACAACTTCATCCCATTTTGTAAAATAGTCTATGGCTGTCAAAATAAAGACTTGTCCTACTGAAGATGGAGGATTAATAGGACCAATAAAATCCAATCCCCACTTTGAAAAAGGAAAGTCCGGTAGTAAAGGTTGTAACGACATGGCTGAAAGGTGTTCTTTCCCAACAAATTTTTAGCACTTGTCACAAGATCTCGAAAAAACATAAGAGTCATGAAAGATTGAAGGCCAATAATATCCTTTTATAATAATCTTAAAATTAGTGGTTTTAGCAGAAAAATGACCTCCTACATGAATAACAAAATTTGAAGAACCGAATTTCTTGCAATAGTTTTTGTGCTTCCTCATTGTTTACACAACGAAGAAACATACCATCAGCAGATCTTATAAACAAGAAGTCTCCTATAATTACGTATCTAGCAGATTCAATATGGACCCTTCTTCTTTGATGAGTGTCTAATTTATCTGAACATATTTGGTTTTGCAATTAGTACACCAAATTATTATACCAAGGATGTTCAGACACATGAAGGATCTGATTATCAATGTAGAACAATGTTGATAAAGAACTATCATGTTCATCAATTTCTTCACTAGTTTCAGCATGCTGAGCTAAGTGAAGGGCTAAGTCACGTCCCTTGATGGTGGTAGAAGACATGATAGTTAAATCATGCTCTTGCTTGTATATTCCTATCACTTCATTCTTCAATTAAAGAAATACTATAGATTCAACATAAAGCATGCAATTGATCATTCTTTTTTAAGAAAGACTATAGATGAATTAAGATCTACTTGAAAAGTGACCATCTGAAAATACTACAAACTATACTCTAAAATAAATCTTATGAGAGTAACATAATCAACATTAAGAATCTGTACTCTAAAATAACTAGAAAAATATAACATTAAAATTCACAGTTACTTCTAGAAAATATAGCATTAAAATCCACAACTAATTCTACACTAGAAAAGACAACATCATGATACTATCAACATAAGGGATTGACATAAGAAATTCATATCAGAAATCAACATAAGAAATTAAGAATTTATATTTCTATGTATTCTTGTTCAAATTATCATTCTCTAATGTCTATGATGATGAATAACATCACAATAACATCTCAACATAATAGTTAATTCAAATGGTATAATCTCAATATTAATTTCTACAGAAAGATGCAGAGTGTGAACAAAACAATCAACTGAGATCTTTGCCCTTAAGGAAATTTGAGATACATGTTCTTGCAATTAATTAAGCCTATGAGCTACTCTTAAAATCAGAAACTACACTATTGTACTTGAACAAGAAATATCGTAATGAAATTATGCTACTATACTACAAATCAAATATATACATGCTACTGTACTTTAGACAAGGAGAATAATAATTATACAACCCTGCAGAGGTTAGTTTAATATATTTTAATTTCAGAGAAGATTCATGTTTACAACATAGTGCAAATAATTAAAATGAGTAAATACATTGAGATTACAATAAAAGATTGATTAACACAGCTGAGATGCACAAAAGGAATTATAGCGAAATGACTGCAGAAGAGAGATTATAATAGTAAAGTGGGATTAGAACAATTATAAAGAAATAAAATATACATAGGAATTAATAGCAAATGACTGTAAGAAGGAAAATATAACAGTTCCT
>ML794987.1:90706-137734 GCA_009831015.1 Picea engelmannii | reverse complement strand
AAACTTGCATTGAAATGAAGAACAAAGCCAAAATTTACATAGAGTTCTTAACCCATTTCTCTTGGTCAATCCCATCATGCTAGCGAGCTCACACATATATAGAGTTTGAGAGGTCAACCACTGAAAGGGTCGACTCTCTCTCAAAACCAGAAAATCGTTAAATTTTCTATTAATAGGCAACAAGCCTTAAAATCGTATCTCGAATATAGGGGCTAGATTTAACTGTCTAAATCGAAATACAATAGGAGCCATAGAAAGAGGGCGATAATGGGTAAAAAACCCATGTTCTAGTTTTTCCTGAAAATGCCCGCAAGTATGCTAACGACCAAATCTGCTGCGCTCCGAGTTTCGTAATAAGGGTCGGATGGAGGTTCGGATCTGTCTGATATAAATTTTGGCTACCACAAAATTTGGGGTTTTCACCCCGTCAGAGAATCACAAACTTATCTCAATCCATCTATTATTTCAGGAAACAACTTGCATGGGACCTAATTAGGCATATTATGCACAAAACCCATGTGCCATATTTTTTCGATTCAATTTAATTTTCCCACAAATTGAGCTCGAAGTTCAGTGCCTAGAAAAGGGCGTGACATAAATTCTGAACTATAATTTGTTCTCTTAATTAAACGTGCTTCAACAATATCTCTTAATTGTTACTATAAGATGTGGCACTTTCACCACCTTTGCTTCCAGACCGGAACTAGTGTCGGAATGAGTGTTGGAATCTCAATCCATTTGATCCTAATCCAATGTATGGAAACACCTATCTCCCACAATGTCAAGAATTAGTTTATCATTAATAAAACCATATAAAATACACTAAGAATAATAAATTAAGCACAAATTCACATCATTTACTTTTATTTCTTTTAATCAACGAGTTTAAATAAAAAACCAAGATTTTAAAGTAAATGAAATGGTTTATGGTTAAATGTGATGACATAATAGTGAAACAAGGTGGAAGGAGGGTGGACCATGCAGAAATTAATCCTCCCCCAAAATGCCTGAACCTCTTTCTTAGATCTGGGAAGTGACAGGGCCTGAATTGCTTCTACTCTGTCAAGATCAATTCTTACTCCCTCTGCTGATACTATATGGCCTAACAGTTTCCCTTCTTGCATAGCAAACAACGATTTTTTGGGATTCAGGGAAAGGCCAAACCTGCGACATTTCTAGAAAACCTTCTCCAAGTGGAAGTGGTGCTCTTTATCAGTCTTGGAAAAGACTATTATGTCATCTAGGTAAATCACCACAAACTTATCTCTCTACCCAACGAAGGCTATGTCCATGGCTCGCTGAAATGTTGCTCCTGCGTTCATCAACCCGAAAGGCATTTTGGCATACATGAATGTGCCCCAGGGAGTGGTGAAGGCTATTTTTTCCCTGTCCTCCGGCATGATTGATATCTGATTGTAGCCAAAGAAACCATCAATCATGGATATCCTGGAAGCACCAGTGACTTTCTACAATATGTGCTCCATGTTGGGCAAGGGATAATTGTCCTTCCTTGAGCTCCAGTTCAGGTTCCTGAAATCGACACAGAGTCTGATTTCTCTGCTCTTATTTCTTACCGAGACCAAATTGGCTACCCAGTCAAAATATCTCAAGGGGACAATGATCTGGGCATCCAATAGCTTTTTCACCTCCCTCTCCATGACAGGTAGCAGCGTAGGATTTATCTGTCTCAGCTTCTGCTTGAATGGTCTAGCCTCCTCTTTCAGTGGGATCTTGTGCTCAATGACTGATGTGTCGTATGTCTTGAGGTCTTCGTAGGTCCATGCAAACACATCAGCAAACTCCCTCAGCAACTTAGTATATTCGGCCTTCTGCTCCTCGGTCAAACTCCTTGACAACCTGACAAACTTGGGCTCCTCTGGTGTGCCTATGTTGCATTCAGCTGTTTCAACATCATCACCTGAAACTCTACCCTTTACTGCCACGTCATTCCCATCAAACAACCTTTCTAATGGGATTAGTCCTTTCGGAATGTGGTTGCTTGGCAGTTGTATAATCTGATGGTCAACAATTTTATTCATCAACTCCCCAGGGTGATGATCAGGTTCTCCCTCAATGTCAGGATCCTCATCTATGCGTAATGCAGAAAAGTCATCCACTAATTGGAGAAACTTTTCAATCTCCAGATCGTCTTCGAATACCCTCCAATGCTTGACATTGTCTGGTACAGAGGGTATGTATTTTATTTCAACATCGGACCTGACAGTGGGCAGCTTAGGAACTTCGAGCAGACTAGCTGTTAAAGCTAAACAATTGGCTGGGGCATTTTCTTCCCTTGGAATGAAAGAGATGTTAAAAGCCAGGAAGAAATTATTCACAAGGTCCCATACCTCGTTCCTGTAATTCCTGAGTCGAGGATGCTTGGTCTGATAAACATTTTTGACCTGTTGGACAATCAACTCTACGTCCCCAAACACATCCATTTCCTTGATTCCCCTCTCCTTTGCAGCTCTCAATCCTAGAACCAGGGCTTCATACTCTGCCACTTTGTTAGTAACTTCAAATTCTAGCTTGTATGACAGACATATGATCTCTTGAGAAGGGGATATAAATACTACCCCGACACCTGCACCTATATTGAAAGAAGCTCCATCAAAGAACATCTTCCAAATAGAGGTGGTTGGAGGAGGCATCTCTGGATTAAGAATGGGCTGCTTTCTAATTTGCAAAGGGGCCTCAGGAGTCTCAGTGACCTGTAACAAATTAGTCCCTAAGTCAGTGTCAAGTGCAAAGATGGGGTGATTAGTGGGGTTTTCTTCATCACTGACAATGTAGGCTAGCTGGGCTTCTCTGTACAATCTCCTATGTTCCCCTCCAAAGACTGGGATGGTGGCATATGTGAGGTCCATCTGTAACGTCCCTCCAAGTCTCTTAATCCAAGATCTTGACAACAACATGCCAAACTTGGGGGGAACATCAGCTACCACAATATCCATGAGCATACTCTTCATGGGCAGCTGAAACAGGGAGACTACCAGGTCCTTGATAACTCCCAAACATTGCACTCTCCTAGAATCGAAAGAATATAGGTCATGATAGGATCAGGTGACTTCCAGTCCTAGTTCTTCCATGACAGCTTTGGGCATGAGGTTATGAGAGGCTCCTGAATCCATCAAACAATTGTGCAACACTTTGTCATGTATATTCAGGGAGGTGTAGAAGGGAGGGGATGAGTCATCTCTGTCTTCCACCATGGGACCTAGGACGACTGCTGGTTTTTCATATTGGAGGTTTATGAGGTCTGTGGAAGGGCCAGAGGCTTCGGATTTAAAAAGGTCAGAGAGGCGTTTCTTGAATTCACCATGTTTGATTAACTCAGTGAGGGGCACAGGGATTCTGATCTTTTGAATCTCAAGCTTGAAATTAAAAGAGGATGTAAGATTTGGATTTTCTCTAATTTCAGGAACATGACTTTGGACAATGGGAGAGAGGGGTTGGGCCTTCTTACCTCTATGATTATCTGCTACTTCATTAGCAGGTTGTTCTGCTCTGGAGGAGGGCTCTGGAATGTCAATTGTTGCTTCCCTTTTGTCGGACCTCAGGTTGTACCTGCCTCGACCGCCACCAGCTTTGTCTCCCTTACTTAATTCGTTTAGCTGACCATCCATGAGAGACTCTTCATAAGCAATCTAAGTCAGATGAGGGAAAGGAGGAGTGACTTCTACAGAGTGGATTTTAGGCTCAGGCTCATCTGTTTCCCCTTCCCGTTCCTCAGCCACAAAATTGTTCTGGAAGGGAGCCTAAATCCTTTGGTCATCCCTGTCTCTTTCCTTTCCACTGTGCATAGTTGGAGGGGCAAAATTATTTGGCCTTCTAAAACCTCCTTTGTTCTCAGTGCCCTGAGGGCCCTTGTTCATTTGTTTCCTTTCCACCTTCAATCTCTCCACCTCTTCTTTAAGGAAGTTCATTACTTGGGTCAGTTCATTTACTTGAGGGTGGGACAATGATGGGCTGGAAGTTGAGGCTTCCGACTTTTCCTTTCTTCTGTCTGTGTCAGCCTAGCTTCTCAGCCTGTCAGCTGCCAATATGTTGGATTCCACTTCTATAGCTGCATATTTCATCTGAGCTAAAGAGGTGTCTCTTCTTTCTCTTAATACGATACATAAATCAGGGTCAAAGGCACCAGCATAGGAAATTTGAGCAGAGGCCTCTGAGGGTTTAATCTCTGCAGGAATTTTGTTGTACATCTTATTAAATCTTTTGGAGAAGTCTGAGACAAAATCCCCTTCCATATTCTTCAGAGACCCAAACTCCATCATTAAATACATATAATCCTTCCTGTCTCCCCACTGTCTCAGGAAAACACTATCCAGAGCCTCAATTCCAGCAATAGATCCAGGGGCTAGTCCTCTAAACCATTTCCTGACCTCACCCTCCAGGCTCTGGACAAAGACTCTCATCCAGACATCTTCATTTTCAATGTTTAATTTGTTTGCATAACTGTAAAAAGCAACCAAGTGCTCCTCAGCAGTTATGTCTCCTTCCCCACTGAACTTGGGCATGTACTTCAAGTAGTCTCCAGCAGGGAGAGGATTCATAGGATGAGGTAGGACTAAAGGAGCATATCTAGCAGCTACTATGGCATCCATTCTATTCAGAGGGGGATTAGAACCAACCATAGGAGTATTAGGTAGAGGAGAACTCAGAGGAGAAGGTGTATGGATAGGAGATGTTGGAAAAGAGGTTCTTGAGGAGACAATGGAGAAAACAATGAGAGAGCCAAGGAAACTGAGTGTGCAAATGCTTCTCTCTACGCAGTAGTAGCAACAAAAGGAGGAGTGGTGAAAACTTCAGAGGCTTGAGGTCTGTGATGAGGCACGACCTCTAGGTAAAGGGGAGTGACAAGGATATCTCTTTCTGGTACTAGACCAGGAGGAGAAAACTCAGCAGGAACACTCCCGAAATTCAAAAAATGGGAAATCTCAGAGGAAGGACGACTAGGAAGCTGAGAATAAGAAAATGGAGTTCTCACAGAAGGGGACGGTGTATTACCTGTTTCAACAATGGAAACTTCTTTCGTAGATGTCTTTCCCTTTCTGTGCACTGCTTCCGAGTTAGCCTCTGCTGTAGCTAAAGACAAGTGTGGATTAGACCTCGTGTGTCTGCCTCTCGAAGCCACAGTTGATAGAGTAGGTTCTCCCCAGCGGAGTCGTCACAATGGAGTCGCTAGGTGCACAGTAGCAATCTTCAAGTTATGATATCTGATGCACCTTCAGAATCAATTGATCTTTGTCGTTCAATCCTGGGGAAAATATTCAACTTCGTCCCCAGCAACGGTGCCAGAAATGTTGATGACAGAAGTCACTCCTGGATTGCTTGCAGGAGCAGAGCCCGACGCCCATCAGTTTAATGTCACGATTTGTTTTAAAGGGTGATCACATGGAGGAAAACTCAGAATGATATCGTATCAACTCAGAAACTAGGCTAGGCATGCATGAACGAGTGAGGTCTTGATAAACTCCAAACAGTGAGTTGTAATAAAAGGGTGAGTAGGGGGAAGACTTGTATAAGAAGAGTGCGGAGATCTATCACATATGTCCGGTTTGTAACAGACTGGAGAAGAAAGCATTCAAACACAAAATCCTTTCACATTCAAATACAGATACCAGAGGGCACAACAATGTCACAACAAATCCTTTATTATAACAATATTGTTCAATCCACGCGAATCATTCGACTGTGAATTCTTCGGTACAAGACGAAACAAAGATGGAAAAAGGAGAACTATTTGTTATAAACCAAGAAGTCTCAAACACAGAGGCATAACCAGGAAACCATAATATTTGCTGAAACTTTACTGTCGGGAGCTTAGCTCTACCATCGATAGATACAAAAACGGCGAAAACGCCTTCATATACTCAAACTGGGAACAACAACAAAAACGAGACGTAGCATTGAAAGCTTTGCGTCTGCATGGCTTCTGACAATACGAGGCTGCAATCTCTGAATGGTCGCGCAGCTTATGACAGACGCGATCGATCTCCTGACATTTTATTCGGTGAATCGACATTCCTTTAATTCAATGCAGGACTTTCCCATTATGGCGGAGACGATGTCTAACCACCACCAACTGCTTCAATAACTACTTCTTGGGATTGAGGACCATCTGGCCAACTCAGCACCTTGGGATGTGAAAGACTTCTCACGCTGCCACCTGGAATAACTGAATGGCTAGAGGGATAGGCATGGAGGCTAGCGCAGAGACTGGAGCGCATGGTAGGAGTGATGGCTAGGTGTGAGAAGGGTAACGGAGGATGCTTCATGGCGGAAGACATCAGACGGAAGGGAGGAAGATGAGAGATAATGAACTCTCCCTTTTGGCGAGGGGCTGATGTGGAGAGGAGTGGGACACATGGCACACGACAAGTGGATGGCGAGAAGGAGGGTGGACCATGCGGACCAAAGAGGAGGAGGCGGATGGATGACACGTGGCAGCAGGGGAAAGGTGGACTGGAAGATGACAAGACCGGAGAATGGCCCACGCTGGCTAAACATAGATCGGCTGAGAAGGGCGGAGTTGTTCAAGTGCCGTTGATCCGAGCGCGTCGATCCAGGCCATCGAAAGTTGCACCTACGATTCTGGACCCCCCCCCCTCCGCTTAAAGGTAGAAAGGCGGGGGGGGTCTGGAATTACCTTTATCGCCATTGATCCGGGCGCGCTAATCTGGGCCGTCGGAGAGGTGCGCCCCCGATTCCGGACCCCCCCCGCTTAAAGGTAGAAAGGCAAGGGGGGTCCAGAATCCAATATGCGCCATTGATCAGGGCGTGCAAATCTGGACCGCCCAGACCTGCTCGTGACTTATATTGGGCGCATTATCATCTGAAACTTTGGACAAGTGGGTTTTAACCCATTCTTTTGCGCTCTAACCCCCCTTTACAAGAAATATCGCTAACAGAACCATAAGAGTAGATGAGAGATAGAGTTGAAATATATGCCAGGAGAGTTGAGTTGAAGAGGAAAGCATAAAAAAGAGGTGGAAAGAAGTATAAAGGGGTATGTGATGAAGAGTGAAGCCCAAGATGAAGAGAAAGGAGACTGCACAAGGAGGAAGTGTGGAATAATGTGTTGTGCTAGGGAGGAGCACATGTGAAGATAGGCCTACGAATAGGTATGACATTGAGAGTAGGGTGTCCATTGGGTATACCCATAGTATTAGTAGTGGTAGTAGGATTAGTAGTAGTCCCAGGGGCCCAAAATATGAATTATGATCCCCTTGTCTGTTGTAGAGTGCCACAACCTTAGAGGAAGATGAGACACAAAGTAGAGGAACATGAGAAGGAAAGGAAGAGTGAGGATCCCCTAATGGTGGGGGAGAAGAATTGGTGATAGTATATGGTATTGTGTGACTTCATGTAAGAAACTCGTTGGATCACCTCACAATAAATTTCATAAGAAGATGGACTTAACCCCCCTTGAACCACCCTCCTTGCACATTTGTAATTAAGAAGAATGAACATCATATAGTGAGGAGATTGAAATAGGAGAAAGAGTAGAAGGATATAGAGGAGAAGAGATGAGTGAAGAAGAAGGAGAAGTTAGTGCTACTTCACCAAGAAGAGTATTGATATTGAGAACCCCAAAACCCAACATTAAGATCATAGGATTTAGTTTGAGATTGAAGATGACGAATCATGATAATACCCTGAGGTTACTCGTGTTCCATGGAATGGGTAAAGATTATATGAAACAACATTGGTTCACATGTGAAGCAATATGGTCTGTGAAGAGGATCACAAATTAAGAAACAATGATTACACAGTTGGAAACCACGTTCAGGGATAGATCCTTGATGTGGTGCATGAAGTACAAGGCCATTGCACCAGTAGGACAGATGAGGTCCCTAATAAAAATCAAAATAGCTCTACTTAAGGAATTTCACAAGCCTCAGTCAAAGTATTAGTGTATTATGTAAATCAAGGAGATTAAGAATAAACAAGGAGAAACCGTATGGGATTATGACCAACGGTTCAATATTTTTTTGGATAGGTTGACGTTTCAGATCAGGGACATACAACATAGAGAATGGTTTATTGTAGGGATACTCTCCCATATTCGAGTCCCACTTACCCACCAATGAATCATTGTGGGATCCAACATCTATCCAAATAATCCTTCAAGGAGATTCTGAAGCCACACTACTTGGAGAGATACCATAGATACTGCAATATACTCAGCCTCCACGGTACTCAAAGCCACAAAATTCAGCTTCTTACTACACTAGGAAACTATGGCAGATTCCAAACTAAAGAAACACCTAGAGGTTCTCTTCCTGTCGACTGTGCTCCTTTCCTAATCAAAATCAGCATATCCCTGCAATCTCATGTCAACACTGGAAGCATATCTCAAGCCATATCCAATTGTTCCTCGCAAGTATCTCAACAGATGCTTCACAACTACCCAATGAAACTGTCTCGGTTGAATCATGAACTAGCTAAGTGCACTCACTGCATAACAAATATCTCTTCTAGTGTTAACTATATACATCAATGATCCAATCAACTATCTATACATAGTTGGATCAATCAAGTCTTAATCATAAGAAGGATCACTCAACTTATTCTGATTTGACACCATCGGTGTAGCCATGGACTTATAGTCCAACATCACAAATCTCGTCAAAATATCAACTGTATACTTCCCCTAACTCAGGAATATCTCATCAACTCTTTGCCACACCTGTAATCCCAAGAAATAGTGCATCATGCTAAGATCCTTCATTTCAAACTCAGAAGCCAACTCATATTTTCACCAAGCAATGAGGCTATTGGCTCCAATGAGAAATAAATCATCAATGTATAAAATCAAAATTAGGGACTCACCATTAAAAACATTATAGTACAGGTTGGTATCAACAACACTCTTATTGAAGCCCAAACTAATCAAGTATCCATCAATCCTCGCATACCAAGCTCGAGGTGCCTGCTTGAGTCCATATAGGGCCTTCTTCAACCTCCACACACGAGACTCCTTCTCATGAATCATAAAACCATATGGTTTCTTGATTTACACTTCTTCCTCAATCTCTCCATTGAGGAAGGATGTTTTCACATCAATCTGATGTAGTCTCCAACCCATGGATGAAGTAAGGGAAATTATCATCCGAATGGAGTTGTACTAAGCAATAGGATTAAATGTTTCCTCATAGTCTATTTCCTCTACCTAAGAGAATCCTCTAGCCACAAATCTCACTTTGTGCTTCTCGATGCTTCCATCAGCTACATGTTTGATATTATATATCCACTTGGAAGTCACCACAGAGTTCCTCTCATGTCTCAGAACAATATCCCACACATAATTCTTCATGATGGATTGATACTCCTCCATCATGGAATCTCTCCATACCTATTGACTACATGCCTCCTCATAACAGGAAGGATTAGAATCAATGATGTGGCTCATCGCTGCAACATATCTCAAGTATATTTGAGGTCTCTTACTCTCTTTGAAAGTACCATGGGGAGATTCATGTCCCTCTGTTAGCACTTAAAAGTCACCCTCAGATTGCGGGAGGATAAGCCCATTACCCATCATAGTTTTTGGTGGATGTTGGTTTTATATGAGTGGAGGTCAATGGAAAAAACTCAATATATGAATGATGTTCAACATAGAACTGGACAAGAAATGCACAGGGAAGTGAGGGCCACAACTAACTTCAGTCAGTGAATTGAGTTTAAGTGTGAGAAGAGGGAAGACTTATTACAAAAGGTGGACAAGACTGCTATGGGCATCATGCCTTCAAGCAGCTCGGAGAAGAAAAAATCAGACTCAATATCACTCTTAAGCTCAAGCTTCAGACACTGAAATATGCCCAAACAACACAGTCACAACAACACAATGATCAAAACTACATCACCATGCAGCTACAACAACTCGACTGGATCCTCCATGCCCGAGCCATTCAGTGTAAGAGGGGAAAAGATCACATGGAAGCTAACTAAAACTGGTCACGATACCACTGCAATCAAACCTACATTACAAAAACATAACAACCCTCGACTGGATCCTCCATGCCCGAGTGTTTTAGCACAATTTTTACAAAGAGATGAAAAGAGGCTGACTTCTATTAATATGAAAGTCTCAAATACGATACATAACCAGAGAACAATTCTGGAATCAAAACATTACAAAATAGGGAGCTCTTCTCAACCACTTGACGACCATAACAAAATATTAAAACTAATTATTTATACTCAGAACAATTCACCACTACTAGGAGTGTGACCTGGCCACTACAATCAAAGCTTTGCGTCAACGAATTCTTCTATCAGAATGAATGTGCATCCCTCTGTCAGACGAGAGCTTAGATCATCATGGTTTTTGCAGGGAAATATGTCCATAGGGGTTCCATGAGTTGACGGTTTAGTCCCCATAGCCGGACCCTCCATGCCTTCCATTTATGGAGTGAGCCGAGGTTTCAACCACCAAACCTACCTTCCATTAACTTCCTTTCCTTGGAGATTGAACAAGACTTAATGCTGAGGGGCGCGACCATGTGCTTCTCTCAGATAGGATGCCACATAAACACGATATTGTGGGGCCATCAAAAGCAGTTTGGATTCAGACTGCTTTTGGGCCCACAATCCATCACATTTCGCCACGTAGCATTTTCACCATACCATGGTTTCCATTGCGAGACCACTCAAGAAAAATATCGTCGGAGCATGTTGCGTACCCACAACGGACTGTGGTCGTAGGTCTGGTCCTAATCTGCGATCTTAGCGCACCTGCTAGATTTAGCGCCACTGTCAAGCTTAATCGCCCACCGAATTTAGGATCTACCAAAAGTGTGCCTTGGGATGGGGCGCTACTCCTGCTGCTGAAAAATAACAACTCTTGGAGGATGGTATGATGTGGAGGCCTGACATCACCATGTTGATATGTCACAGATGGAGAGGTGACATGTGTCACTCGAAAATGGGTAGAAATCATGTCTAAAATGCTTGAAATGAGTGCCATGTGTCAGCACTAGATGAATTCCATGTGTCTATGCCGACGACTGCCAAAAAATTGGGACTCCAGGGCTCGGGCACTATGTCTTTTTCCTTTGGCTCCTCTATGTGCTTTTACCCAGAGCTGGCAATATGTTGCCACGTGTCTTCTTGAATCGAACGATCGAGAATTATTTCGGGTCTCCGGACTCCAGGAAAATCAAATCTCAAACTTCCTCTACCTTCAATTTCTTTTACCTGGAGCTATGGATCTGAAGATACGTGGCCCTCCTGAGATCGATGCACGAGATCCCTTCGTGGCTCCGGGCTTCAGACTTCTCAATAGTCAAACTTTATTTTCCCCAAGCAAATTCGTCGGAGCTTAGGATCTGACAATGCGTGGCTCTTGGATTTGGACGGCCGAGATCCACTTCGGGTCTCTGGGCTCTGTGAAAATCAAAACTCGAATCTTTCTTACCTTCTGTTCTTTATCCTGGAGCTATGGATCTGATGACACGTGGCTATTGCTGACCAACAAATCAGATTCACTTCGGGCCTTCAACCACTTCGACACTTCGGGCACTTCGACACTTTGACCACTTAGGGACTTCGGGCGCTTCGACACTTCGATACTTCGGGCCTTTAGGATTCAGGCCTTTAGAACCTTTAACACTTCAGCACTTGGGTGCTTTTCTCATTTCAAAAATCCTAAATCTCATTTCCCCAAACACTTGGATCGAATGCCACCTATCCCCCTTAAGATGAATGACTCATTCTCACTCCGGGCCTTCAGACTTTGGACCTTCTTCTCTAGCACTATACTTCATGTGACTTTGAACTTTCGAATGTCCGTGAGCCACTAATTTGAACTACTCCTGGAATCGCCCCCACTGAAAGATCAAAATTTCCTGCTGTTTGCGCTTCGAGCCTGAAATGGACAGTTAATAAAGCTGCACTTTGTGCTCCAGGTCACGACCTGTGTGAACAAGGACCTAGACAATTTGGTTGAGGGATGGGGAAATGGAGATACCAGTGACTGGAAAAAAAGGAGACGAGTGTTCGCCTTTGGGGAAAATAGAGGGGCTTGGGGCCGAGACTCCTTTCAGGTAAGAAATTAAGGGAAACCAAGGCGCATAAATGAACAAGGGAAAACAAAAAATGATTTAGAAGCTGAAAGGTGAAAAAATTAAGATCTGGCCTGCGAAAAGGAGAGTGACAGGGAAAAATTATAGACTTAGGTACCAAATCAACGAACACATATGACTCCAGATGACATTATGTGATAACATTTGGATCCACAGGGGATGGCATGCTTCCTACGAGCTGCCAAGAATGCACAACTCCAGTTCCTTAGATATTGGGTATGGAGTCTCTTATCAAGAATAAAATAAAAACTAAACATAAAAAAAAAGGGAGTGGTATTTACAATGGCGGGACACCAGTCACGCCTAAACAAAAAATTTCTTGAGAAAATGCCCATTGACAGGGCCACCCAAAACCTCAGAATCCTCCAAGTTCTACAATACGTAAGTGTTGTTTGGAAAAACCTTAGAAATATTGAAGGGGCCAATCCACAAGGCTTCAAATTTACCATGTTTTCCCTTGTATTGCTTGGGTGCATCCCATTTGAGCACCAGATCCCCCAGCTGGAAATTTTCCTTGCTTGTGCTCTTGTCAAAATCTCGTTTTATTTTCTGTTGATGGTCTTGTGCTTTATCAAGCAACTTCTCCCTGGTCTGATATACTTCTAGCAGCTGCAGTATCCTCCTGACCATGTCATCAGGTTCTCCTTGGTAGTCCCATATGATCTTCGCCACAGGAAAAGCAAGTTGAGCAGGAAAGATTGCCTCAACGCCATACACTAGCTGGAAAGGAGAAATGCCCAGTGGTAACTCTGTCATGCCACGATACAAACTTGAGCTTCGAATCCCAGGATTTCTTGTTGTCTTCTAGCAATATTTTGATGATATTTATGAGGCTCTTGTTAGAAGACTCTGCTAAACCATTTCCTTGAGGGTATTAGGGAGTAGAATGGACTAGTGTGATCTCATACTGCTCACATAAATTAATTAATGGCTCAGCTCTGAAAGAGGCATCATTGTCTGTAACAATCCTGCTTGGACAACCAAATCTGGACATGATGTCTTCAAGGAAATTTATGATTACCTTGTGGGAGGCACTCCTTGTAGGGATGGCTTCTATCCATTTGGTAAAATAATTAGTGGCGGTCAAAATCCACCTGTGTTGGCCACTCGAGGCTAGGTGGATCTCTCCAATGAAGTCAAGACCCTGTGAGACCCCGCTACTGAAAAGGACCAGAAACTGATACAGGTTTCAAAGGCAAAGATTTGAGCTGCTTCTTTCTAGCAAACTTTTGACACTTGGTACAGGCTCTAATATTTTCACAAACATCAGTAAAAAAGATGGGCCAGAAATACCCAGCTCTGAGGATCTTATACGCTGTGGTTCTCCAAAAATGATGCCCCCCACATAAGTTGTCATGAAAATTAGACATAGCTCTTTGGGCTTCTTGTGGGTCTAGACATCTCAACAGGACTCCCAGAGCATCCTTCTAGTACAAAATCTGATCGATGATACAATACTTGATTTCTTTGAGCTTCAAATATCTCACCTTGTTTTTATCCAAAACATTAGGGGGCCTCAACTTCTGCAGAAATTATATGATATCTTTATACCAGGGGAATTATGCTAAGTTGGGGATGATATGAGAGTCTTCACCAACAATATCATCTTGCTGATTTTCTGAGTCTATATTCATGAAATTAACCCCCAATGCCTCAAAATTTGATTCAGCCAGTAACCTGGCTAAACCTTGGCCTTTCACAAACCTGGTGGGTTTGATTTCCAGGTCAAACTCCAGAATCTTGGCGATCCACTTGCTTATTTTCCCATCTATATCGGGTTGGATCAGTATCTCCTTTACTGAAGCTGAGGGGACATATGCAATAATTTTCGAGTGCATAATATAGATTCTAAAATCCTTGAGGGATTTCACCAAAGCGTAAGCCTGTTTTTCCATGATATCATACCTTGTTTCTGCATCTCTTAGTGCTCTACTGAAAAAGGAAATAGGTTGTTCCAGCCCATCTAAATTTCTCTGTAGCAAAAAAACAACTAATGTATCTAATGAAGTGAAGTAAAATATTGGAAATTCCTTGGAATAGTCTGGGCTGATGAGCACATGTGCTTTAGTCAACTCCCTCTTGATTTGGTTGAAATAATTTCTGGACTCAGCAGTCCATTTCACTTCATTCCCCTTTCTGAGCATGGCTGTAATGTATTTAACCAACTCAGCAAAATTAGAAATGAATCTCCTTAGAAAATTGATTTTTCCCAAGAAATACTGAACCTCCTTCCTGGTTCTGGGAAAAGACAAGGACCAGATGGCCTCTACTCGGCTTGGATCAATTTTCACCCCTTCAGCTGACACAATATGCCCCAACAATTTTCCCTCTTGCATGGAAAATAAAGACTTCTTGGGATTGAGGGAGAGACCAAACCTTCTACACTTCAGGAAAACCTTCCTTAGATGATAACAATGCTCTTTACCAGACATGGAGAATATTGTAATGTCATCCATATAGATGACTACAAATTTATCCTTTTCTCCAATGAAGGCAATGTCCATAGCTCGCTGGAAGGCCGCTCCTGCATTCATCAATCCTGAGGGAATTTTAGAATACATGAATGTGCCCCAAGGAGTTGTGAAAGATGTATTTTCTCTATCTTTAGGAAAGACATAGATCTTATTGTAACCAAAGAAACCATCGACCATAGACATCTTGGCTGAACCAGTCACTTTCTGCAAAATGTGCTCCATTTTCGGCAAGGGGTAGTTATCCTTTTTGGAGCTCCTATTCAAATTTCTGAAATCAACACACAACTTGATTTCCCCATTCTTCTTCCTAACATGCACCAAATTAGCACCCACTCCATAAATCTCAAAGGGATGATGATCTGTGCATCCAACAACTTCTTGACTTCTTTTTCCATAATCGACAACAACATGGGATTTATTTGTCTGATCTTCTGCTTGAAAGGTTTGGCATATTATTTCAAAGGGATTTTGTGTTCAATGAAGTTGGTGTCATATGTTCTCAAATCCTCGTATGTCCAAGCAAAAACATCAACGAACTCCTTCAAGAGTCTGACATATTCATCCCTTTGTTCTTTTGACAAGTTGCTAGACAATTTGACCCATTTGGGATCCTCCTCCATTCCTAGATTGCATTCGGTCACATCATCCCCTTCAGTTGATCCTTCAACCTTTACAACAACATCATTTCTATCAAACAATCTCTCCAAATGGACAAGCCCCTTTGGAATATGGTTTCTAGGAAACTGAACAATATGATGGTTAACAATCTTATTCATAAAAACATTATCATGAGGGCTTTCTTCAAAATCCCGATCCTGGTCGATATGCATATCAGAAAATTCATCCACAGTCTCAAGGATTTTTTTTATCTCAATATCATCCTCAAATACCTTCCAATGTTTGACGTTGTCATGAATAGAGGGTCTGTATTTTATCTCAACCTCATATTTGAGTTTGGGGGGCCAAGGGACCTTAAAATTACTTGCTGAGACTGCCAAGGAATCTGCCACAGAGTTCTCCTCCTTTGGAACAAATGAAATATTAAAAGCCAAGAATAAACTGTCAATCATATCCCATACTTCATTTCTATAGGCCCTTAACCTCAGGTGCTTAGACTGATACAGTTTTCTGACTTGATGAACAATCAACTCAACATCTCCAAACACTGCTAGCTCCTCAATTTTCATGTCTTTGGCAGCTCTCAAACCCAAGACAAGATATTCATATTCTTCCATGTTGTTTTTTGTTTCAAATTCCAACTTGCAAGACAAAGATATGGTCTCTTGGGTGGGGGAAATAAAAAATACTCTAGCACCAACACTTTCCTTATAAGAGGCTCCATCAAAAAACATTTTTCACGTAGAGGTCTTGGTGGGAGGATTTTTGCAAAAGGTAATAGGTTTCTTTCTAATTTCAATAGGAGGTTGAGGAACATCAGAGAGCTGCAAAATACTGGTTCCTAAATCAATATCGATTGAGAAAATGGGGTGGTTGATGGGATTGGCTTCATCATTGATAATGTAGGAAAGTTGTGCTTCTCTATAAAGCCTTCTATTTTCCCCTCTGAACACAAGAATGGTGGCATATGATAGACCCATCTACAAAGTTCCCCCTAGTATTTTGATCCATGATCTAGACAAGAGAATCCCAAACTTAGGAGGGACATCAACTACCACTATATCCATGACCACACTCTTCATTGGAAATTAGAACAAGGAGACGACCAGGTCTTTAATAACCCCGAGGCATTTCACTTTCTTCGAATCGAATGAATACAGGTCATGGTAGGTTTTTGTAACCTCCAATCCCAACTCATCCATGACAATTTTAGGCATGAGATTATGAGATTCTCCTGAATCCATCAAGAAATTATGCAACCCTTTATCATGGATGTTCAATGATGTATAAAAGGGAGGTGAGGAATCATCTCTATCCTCTACCAAAGGTCCTAGTATGACAACTGGTTTTTCATCTTGGAGGTTGACTGTGTCTATGGGATGAGATGAAGGTTCGAGCTACAATACTTTGGAGAGGCACCTTTGAAAGTCCTCATACTTAACCAACTCTAAAAGAGGTACATGGATCCTAATCTTTTGAATCTCATGCTCCAAGCTATAAGAGGAGGAAGGCTTCAGAATCTCCTTCACTTCTGGGATTGGTATTTCAACCACTGGTGGGTTTTCCTACTTTTATTTAATGCCATTTGCCACATTTTTAGCCAGTTTTTCGGTTCTAACAGGCTGATCAGGAATGTTAGGATTTCCTTCTTTCTTCTTGGACCTAAGGTTATATCTGTTTGGATTTCTGCTGGTCCTTTCTCCTTTACTCAGCTCGTTTAGTTGTCTATCCATGAGAGACTCCTCGTATGCAGCTTGGGTTAAATGAGGAAATGAGGAGGCGTCTCCAAGACAATGGATTTAAGGATCAAGCTCTTCTTCCTCTGCTTCTTCATTAGTAACAAGGTTATTTTGGAGAGGAGCTTGATATCTCTGATAATCTTTGTTCTTGTTTCTTTGGTATCTTTGGAGGGTCTGAGGATCATTGTTTGGTCTTTTGAAACTACCCATATTATCATCATTTTGGGCCCGCAATCCATCACATTTCACCACATAACATTTTTTCCATACCATGGTTTCCATTGCGGGACCGCTCAAGAAAAATATCACCTGAGCATGTTGCGTCCCCGCAATGGAGTGTGGCCATAGGTCCGGTCTTGATCTGCAATCTGAGTGCACCCGCTAGATTTAGCGCCACTGTCAAGCTTAATCGCCCACCAACTTTAGGATCTACCAAAAGTGTGCCTTGGGATGGGGTGCTACTTTTGGTGCTGAACAATAACAACTCTCAGAGGATGATTTGATGTGGATGCTTGATGTCACCATGCTGATATGTCGCGGATGGAGAGGTGACACGTGCCACTTGAAAACGGGCATAAATCATGTCTGAAACACTTGAAATGAGTGCCATGTGTCAGTGTTAGACGGATGCCATGTGTCTGTGGCGACGACTGCCACGAACTTAGTTCTCTAGGGCTCGGGCGCTAGCTCTTTTTCCTTTGGCTCCTCTATGTGCTTTTACCTAGAGTTTTCGATCTGATGCTACGTGTCTTCTTGAATCGAACGACTGAGAATTATTTCGGGTCTCCGAACTCTAGGAAAATCAAATCTCAAACTTCCTTTGCCTTCAACTGCTTTTACCCAGAGCTATGGATCTGAGGATGCGTGGCCCTCCTGAGATCGACGAATGAGATCCCTTCGTGGCTCCAGGATTCAGACTTCTCAATAGTCAAACTTTATTTTCCCCAAGCAAATTTATCGAAGCTTGGGATCTGATGATGCATGTCTCCTGGATTTGGACGACTGAGATCCACTTCGGGTTTCCGGGCTCCAGAAAAATCAAAACTTGAATCTTTCTTACCTTCTGTGCTTTTACCCAGAGCTATGGATTTGACTACACATGGCTATTGCTAATCAACGACTTAGATTCACTTCAAGCCTTTGGCCACTTCGACACTTCAGGCACTTAGGCACTTCGGCCACTTCGAGACTTCGGGCACTTTGACACTTCGACACTTTGGGACTTTGGTTCTTCGAGCTTCAGGCCTTTGAAACCTTTAACACTTCAACACTTGGTCGCTTTTCTCATTTCAAAAATCCTAAAGCTCATTTCCCCGAACACTTGGATCAGATACCACCTGTCCCACTCAAGATCAACGACTCATGCTCGCTTTGGGCCTTTGGACTTTGGACCTTCTACTCTGGCACTATACTTCATGCGAATTTGAACTTTTGAATGCCCGTGAGCCGTTGATTCGAACTTCTCCTGGAATCTCTCCTGCTGAAAGATTAAAATTGCCTGTTGTTTGTGCTTCGAGCCTGAAATGGACAGTTAAGAAAGATGCGCTTTGTGCTCTAGGCCACAACCTGTGTGAACAAGGACCTGGACAATTTGGTTGTGGGATGGGGAAACAGAGAGACTAGTGACTGCAACAAAAGGAGATGAGTGTTCGCCTTTAGGGAAAATAGAGGGGCTTGGGGTCGAGACTCCTTTCGGGTAAGACTTTAAGGGAAACTAGGGTGCACAAATGAACAAGGGAAAACAAAAAATGATTTACAAGCTGAAAGGGAAAAAACTTAATATATGTCCTACGAAAAGGAGAGGGACATAGAAAAATTACAGACTTAGGTACCAAATCAACGAACACATACGATTCCAGACGACATTATGTGATAACACCCTCTACTTCTTGCAAAGTCCGATGAGTCCATGCAAGCCTTTTCCATTCTACTGCAATATCTATAGGAACATCAACATAATCTACAGGATCAACTAGATCAACATTCTCAACTGTCTCAATGGGCTCAACTAGCTCCCTCTGAACTGCTGAAGGGTGAGGGGAAAAAGACACCATCTCCTCCTACTTCGCACTATCAATCTCCATGTGAGATCTTCTAGACCTCTTGAAGGATACCTCCTTGTCATGATATGGCTAATCAATTTCATATAACCACATGCTCTTATCCTTCAGTACATGAATGAATATTTTCATGTACACAACTCCTTGTTTGGTCAGACTTCTTCATGTCCCAAACTATAGACTATCTAATATTTTTCCTTCTACAACCGTCACTATAGCTCCCTCTCAGAGTCATCACACGTAACCTTCATTCATAGTAACCTTCATGGAGTTTACAAGATAACTTGCCTGGGACAAAGAAAACAACCAAGAACATCTCCTAGAAGAGAACAATTTCATCTTGTAAATAAGTGCATTGTTAGTACGGAAAAGTGAGCATTTACACAATGATCATTATACTAACAATATTCAAAACATTCCATAGAAAAAGTACTCAACAGTAATAGAACTCTAAATACTATTTTCCCAGTTATAATATTTATTTAAGATGCAACAATATAAAAATATCAAACCTAATATGCAAACCTGAAGTCTTAATTTCTAGGGAGGGTGCACTATTTCTCTGAATGCACTAAATCTAGGATCCCTTTGTCACTGCTTGGACAAATGTCCTTTTTCCAAGTGTACATCTCCTGCAAAAACCCTCGTGATATAACTTAAATACAAGTGCATACCTCTGAAATTTGTAGCACCATTTAGCTTGTTTTCTAATCTCAAGGTTTGTGCAACTAACAACTAGCAATTGGCAACTGCAACTAGCAACTGCAATTGTAACCGGGAATTATAGCTACAACTGCAAATGTATTTGGCAATTGCAAATGTAACTGAAACTCCAACTGTAAGTGGCTACTGCAACTACAACTGCAACTCCAACTATAACTGGCTACTGCAACTGCAACTGTAACTGCAACTACAACTACAACTACAATTGGAAACTGCAAATGCAACTCGCAACTGCAACAAGAAATTTCAACTTTCACCAAGTTGTAATCTGAGACCACCAAGAGGTGCGCTAGGCTAAGGAGAGATGCTCTAGGGAAAAATTAATCCCAACGTCCTCCAATAGATTCTTCAACAATCTTGACAAGGTTTAGGTATTGATCAACAAAAAATTGCAGCAATGGGGTAAATCTCACGATCTTCCTTCCAATGATTAGAATGGTTTGAAGGTAACCAACTTTGAAACCATGTTATATTTTTATAAAATTAGTTAGCATTAGATTTACCATAGCAATTTATATCTTTTAACATTCAATAATCATATACTGAAATATAAAGCAATAGATGAACAAGCATAAGAAGACACAAAGATTTATCCTGGGAAACCCTTCTTCACAGGGGGCGAAAACCCAACAAACTTTTCTTTAGAGAGAATATCCTTGCCAATACAATATAACCATGAGAAAACTCTATCCACTAGATCAAACCAACAAAGAAGAGTCCCAATAATATGTACATATCTTCACAAGAGATAACCCAACAATATAGCTACAACAAACCCTAGCTAGAATGCTAGAGTATCTAGCCTCCACCAGCGTACCAACAAGACAAAAGAGAAACCCTAGCGAGGGTTATGAGGAAAACCTAGCCAACCTGCTCCCTTCTTCCTTCCTTCTTCGTTGGGATGCTGAAATTATTGCTCTCCACTAAACTTGCACTAGGATTGCAAAATGTACATGTGATAAATGAGGAAGGTGTCACCTTTATTTATGCTGGACTGGGCAGGTGTGTTTTCCAAACATGTGTCTCTTCAAGTAGGGTCGACTTGTCTTATGGAAATTATGTTTTCACTTTGTCTTTTTCTTGTGGCGTCGACTTTACTTCTGGAGCATTATATTTCTTCTTTGTTATTTTTATTGTGGGGCGGACTTCTCTTCTGAGATGTTCTAATTTCTTTTGGGGATTCTTCGAATTGTTTAATGGTTTTCTTTGACTTCTTGATATATTCATCTCTAAGAAAAGTTGTCTCGGAGGTGAATACCTCTTGTTGCTACTAGAAACATCAACACACATTACATTACAATGCTCATTCATAACAAGCATCCTAAATAGTTTTGCAATGCTAGAAACAAAATAGAATAAGCATTCATTATTTATTTTTATTTTCGTTAAACAGGAGAAGTAACCATGAAGAATAAACTTTATCTTTTAAATATCAACTTCACTTCTCAATGAGAAGATTTGAAGTTTCAATATTTCCATATAGTATTAAAATGTTTTTAATGATTTGGTATACAATGCACAAGCTTATATTTGAAAAAAAATAAAAAAAAATGCACAAGCTTATATTTGAAAAAAAAATAAAAAAAATTCATATTTAAATTTGAAGTCATGATTCTCAAATAAGATTTACAATAACAAAATTTATCTCTATTTTCCCTAACTTTAGCCACCCAATATAAAATTTGTCATGTTCATGAGTGTCGTGTGTTTATGATCGAGTCTAAGACCTTTTAATTTTGGTTACAACTTCACCAATATATACTTGACTTTTCATAATAATATATATGATGTACTCTTTATATAATAAAAAAAATGTGCATTCTAAGCAATGTGTGCAACTTTCGAACCTCCACAAACATATTTTATGCAAAAGGGAACATTAGAGAAGAAATATATATATATATATATATATATATATATATATATATATATATATATATATATATTAATTAATTAATTAATTAGTCTAAAAGAAATTTTATTATCACTAAATATAAAATTATAATTTTTTTTTCTAATAAAAATTGATATAAATAGAATAAAGATAATGATTATATATAATTAAAATAGGAAATGAAATTTGAAAGTGTTTTTTTTTTAAGGGTTTAAGTTTAGAATTTTTTTATAATAAAAAATATACAAACTTTCAATTGTATGCAAAATAAATACATGTAAATTTATTTATAGAGTTTTTAAATATTTTATGGAAAATAAATATATGTAAATTTATTTATAGAATTTTTAAATAAATTTATTTTTATAAATCTAAGAATGTAAATTTATTTATAGAGTTTTCAAATATTTTATGGAAAATAAATATATGTAAATTTATTTATAAAATTTTTAAATAATTTTTTTTTATAAATCTAAGAGTTTATAGAATTGTTTTTATGGATTTTGTGTTTTTAAATTTTTTTAAAAATTATAAAAAGTTAATATAAACCTTTTAGTATTTAATGTTAAGGGAAACATACAAGGAAAATAAATAGTTATTGGAAGTCGCCATCCGATATTGGCCTTTTTTTCCTGCAGCATTTTCTCCATCCCCTCTGCCCAAAGAATGAATCCTTCCAATATGTTATATTATATAATATAACATAACATATATGTTATATTATATAATATGTTATGTTATATTATATAACATAACATATATAGAGCAGTCCAGTCCAGCCAATGAATCCATCCCGCGAATGATAGAGAACCTTCATTAAATGCCAAATTTTAGTAATAAAAAATGCATAGGAGTAGCTCGGATGAGGATATTTTGCCTCGGATCGAATCATGAAATTACTTACCGCAAACGTGCTCCCTAGCCAGTGCCCAAGAAGAAAAATTTTCTCAAATTTATATAAGTAATAAATTCTTTTACAAAGACAGATTCACTCATCAGAAAAGACGAGAGCAGTGCTGACCCATCGCTGTCCAAAACATAACAGTACCAAATGGAAACTGGAAAAAGAAGTCAAGCCGATACCAGCTATGAAGACGAGAGCAGTGTTGGCCCATCGCTGTCCAAAAACATAACAGTCCCAAATGGTAACTGGAAGAAGAAGTCAAGCCGCTACCAGCATTAAACAAGAGGCGTAGAATGAGAGGGAAATAGGACTGAAATTAACAGAGCTTTCCTTGAACAGCTAGAACAGGGCACTATGACTCGAAAATATTAATTATGGTGATGGGGCTGTCTATACCATTATCACTATGGTAAATCGAAAGTTGCCCAGCCACTTGACTAAGCGCCCATTTGGAAAGAGCATCCGCCTCGGAATTGTGACATCTAGGAATATGATGGAATTTAACGTCGGTGAAGGAATTGGCCAGCGCCCGTGTGTGTTGCTTCCAACCTTCGATGTGAACAGAGTGAAGATTGCACTTTAGGTTAATCCATTCAATAATTACTCTCGAGTCTCCGAGAATCAGCAAGTGATTTAGGGACCAGCTGGTAGCAAGAAAGAGAGATGCCCACAAGCCCAAAAGCTCTGCTTTGGTGTTGGATCTGTCACCACAGTTCAGAAACCAATTGGTGACCCTAGATGGATGAGTCTTGAGTGTGCCTCCGGCCCCGCAACAATGTCCATTAGCAAGTGTTGTGCCATCAAAGAAAATTAAAGTGGACCCAGGCTCCAGCGAGTAATTGACAGATTTTATATGAAAGTATTTGATAGAAGATGACTGCCACTGAAAAGAGGACAAAACTCTGTGGAGGACCGCAAAGCAGGAGGGAGGACGACCTTCAAAAAGCACCTGGTTGCGCTCAAGCCAGATCTGCCAACAAACATGAGCCATCAAAGGGTGCGGGGCTGATCTGTCAGAAAGCCAAGAAGCTACACAATCGGAGAAGGTTTCGCCGATCCAGGCCACCCGTAGGGAGAAATGCCGAGAAATCAAGTTCCAACAATTAATTGTGAAAGAACAGTGAGCCATAAGGTGATCGAGGTCTTCGGAGTCTCGTTTGCAGAGGAGGCAAAATCCGGGCCCCTGCCAGTCGCGCCTACGGAGCACCTCCCAGGTGAGCACCCGATCCTTAACACACAGCCAAAAGAAAAGTTTGTTCTTGAGTGGTAAGGACCACTGCCAGATCTTCAAAAGCCAAGGTGGCTCAACATCAATGTTCTGTGAGTGAAGGAGGGCCTCGTAGAAATTCTTGATAGTGAGGATACCCGAGGCATCTCCTCCATTCCACAGGAGAGAGTCACGTTTGTTGCTCAATGAGATACATGCCGATTGTAAAGTCAAGGTAAAGGCGTCCCATTCCTTGGCTAGAGGATCCTGTAGCTGAAGAGAACTGCTATGAAGCCAGCGATCGGGAAGGAGAGGGGCGCCATCGGCCACTTTTAATTGAGCAAGGAAGAGGAAATGTTGAGAAGATAGTTGAGCTCTGAGTTGTGAAGAAAGGATAGAACGGTTTTCCAATCCCATAATTTTATCTCTCCCAAGAGATATCTTCGTCCCATCATCGGGATTCCAACGAAGCCAGTGTAAGATCACCGGCGAGGCAGATAAAAGACCCTTCCAGAAAGGTGAAGCCCTTCTCAGTTCAAGTGAAGGCTTCTGAAGCCAATGGAGGAGAGGAAGGGATCCAAGGTACTTGTCGATGATGATTTTGTTCCAAATGCTGTCATGAGAGACAGCACGCCAGAAAGAACAAGCCAGGAGCGCCGAGTTGAAGAAAGAAAGATTTTTGAGCCCCCAGCCCCCTGACTTTCGGGGCCTAGCCAGTGACTGCCAGCTGCATAGGTGGAAACGACGTTTTCCAGCAAGATCGTTCCACAGAAAATTGTAGGAAAGTCTACGCAGAAGGACGATAATTTTGTTTGGGATCCGCTCAAGTGTCATCCAATAGACAACAAGGCCTTCAAGCACCGATTTGACGAGGATGTAACGCCCACCCAGAGACAACCACTTATTACACCAGAGACCAATTTTCCTTTCGAAAAGAGCCACTAACCAGCACCAATCAGCAGAGGAGGATACTCTCGGTTTCAGCCGGTAGCCCAGGTATCTAAAACCATCCTTTAGATCGGAGAAGGAGAAGGGGATGGAATTTTTGAAAAAAACAAGCTCAGCCTCTGTAAGACCCCAATAATGAACAGAAGATTTTATGCGATTTATGGACAGGCCCGAAACTGTGCAGAATAGCTAAAGAACCTCCAAGATCGCTAGCCACTCTGGAAGGTCAGCTTTAGACATTAGGAGAATGTCATCAACAAACATGAGGTGCACCATCCTGATGAGCCTTGAAACCTTTAAGCCCGTTATGTGGTTTTTGGAGATGGATTTGGCAAGAAGTAAACTAAGGCTATCCATGAGGAGAATGAAGAGGTAAGGTGAGAGTGGGAAACCTTGACGGAGCCCCCTTTCACTGTGGAAAAAATTTGATGCCTCTCCATTAATCAGCACCACAAAGCCCGCACTGGTGACGCAAGACATAATCTAGTCCGTGAAATTGTTTCCAAAGCCCACCGAGAGAAGAATCAGTCTCAAGAAAGTCCAATCAATGCTGTCGAAGGCCTTTTTTAAATCAATTTTTAGAATCAATGCCTTCAAATTTTTCTGTTTTATGGAATGGATGCTCTCGTGGGCAGCACCAATGGCATCATGAATTCATCTACCTTTTATAAACCCGAGTTGTTCAGCCGAAAGGCTCCTTTCAAGAAACGGCTTTAACCGGTTTGAGATCACTTTAGAAACTAACTTGTAAATAAGATTGCACAAAGAAATTGGTCTGTAGTCGTTGAAGGTGACAGAATGGTTCTCCTTCGGGATCAAAACCAGGAAGGTGGAATTAATACTTTTGTGAACCTTACCTTTGATGCGAGTGTCCTCCACCATCTGAAGGAGGTCTGGACCAACGAGATCGAAGAAAAAGGAGAAGAATTCTGTTGTCCAGCCATCGGGGCCTGGACTTCTCTCTTTTTTGAAGTGAAATAAAATATCCTTGAGTTCAGGCAAGGTGACAGGCTTAAACAGGTTGGATTCTTCAGTGATCGATACCAAATTTGGAAAAAGGTTGGCCGTGGATACTTTCTCATGATAAAAATGACTTTCATTAGCTTTGAAGAGCTTATCGAAAAAGGTGACAGCTTCCTCTTTGATAGAGCCTTGGCCCCGAATCATCTCATAGCGATCGTTTTGAATGGACCAGATCAGTTTCTTATTTCTGTTGTGGCTTGCTAATCTGTGAAAAAATTTGGTATTTGCGTCCCCTGAATTAAGCCAGGTCGCTCTGCTTCGGAGCCTCCAGCTCAGTTCCTCTTCTCGCAGGTAGTGAGCTCTGTTCTTCTCTAGCCCCTTCAGAGTGTCGGTGTCCTTTGAAGAAAGATGGGCAGAGGCTGATCGGAAAATGAGATTATTAATCTCAGACTCAATGCTATTTAAAAGAGCCGTCTCCGATACTTTTTTTACGATTGCTTCAGGATCTTGTATGGACTTTTAAAGTCTTTAATTTCTAGACTAATTGCAGCTGAGGATTGCTTTCTCTTAGAAAGACTGGGTCTGTCCAGACCGAGTGCACAAGATCAGAGTAGTCTATAGAAGATAGCCAGTGATGATTGAATTTGAAAGGGTAGGAATTGTGCTTGGGGAGAAGGTTCATCTTTAAGATAATAGGCGCATGGTCAGAATAGAAAGGAAGCACCACCCACGAGGATGAGATGGTTGAGGAGGAAAAGTAGTTTTCAAAGACTAAAAAATGATCAAGTCTTCTTGAAATGGCCTCATTCCCTGATCTCCCGTTGCGCCAAGTAGGGATAAGTCTGGATGGCAGAATATCTATGACGCTATTGGAGCTAAAAAGGTCTCTGTAAAAGGCTTTATTCGGTCCAGGCGTGGGTAGTTCTCCCCAGTGTTCGTCCGCCGAGAGGGTGATATTTAAATCCCCTCCAAGGATGAGGTTAGGGATGGAAAGGATCCCACTGTTCACTAGAATAGTCCAGAACTGTAGTTTTGACTAACAGGGGCCATAAATGTTTAAGAAGGCCAGCTCCTGGTTGGTAGCCAAGCAACAGCCTACCAGCAAAATGCCTCCACGGGTCAATAAAGGAGTCAAGTCGAAGAAACTAGGGTCCCATGCCACAAGCATGCCGCCAAAATGTCCCAAGGAGCTAACAGCCACAGAGACCCAAGAAGGAAGGAAGGAGTGCATGAAGACTCTGGATTTTTGCTTAGTCGAGAGAGTCTCCTGTAGAAAAATGATATCCGACAAAGTGTTCTCAAGTAGATGGTGGAAGGAAGTAGTTTTGAGGGAGCCTCGGATTCCTCGTAAGTTTAAAGAGAGCACAATCATCATTTGGAGCGAGCTATGGCCTTCAACGCTCTAAGGGCCTTTCCGTCAAGTGCAGGAACGATGGGATTCGCGCGTGGAGAGAGTTGTATATCCATCTTCTTTTTTCTGGAGATCCTCGTTTGGAGGGGGGAGAGTTCAACTCCCAGACCACGCGTCCAAGCAGAAGAATTTTGATCAATGACCGGTAGAAGTGAAGAAGAGGATCTCGTCGACGAGGGATTTGTGAAGGGCTCAAGTCCTCGGTAGATAGGTAATAGCGAAGCAGAGTCCGAAATAAAGGGTGGAGGGGGCAAGGAACTCTGAAGTGGTAAAGGAGTATCCTCAAGATCGGCTGGCTGGCCCATGTCGAGTAGAACAGATAGAGAGTCAGTAAGATTAGTAGTAAGGGAAGGTGAACAACGCTGAATGGTCGGTGAGGTCGGAGGGAGAGTGTGCGTCAGGGAAGTAGATGTAAGCAGACAATGTATTTGGGAGGTCGGGGGGTGTGCGGGGGGAGAGGGGAGTGGGAGTCGAGAGGTATCAGTAGTGGTAGGTAGAGTGCTATCTAGTATAGCAGTCGACGCTAGGGGGGAGGCCTTTTGTGGCTCAAACTCAGTAGGTAGGGAAGTAGGGGTTAGTGAAGAAAGGGATGAAGAGCTATTGATGAAGTCTTTTTCAGCGCCAGTGAGAGAANCCAAGTACTCAGGGGGATTTAGGGACAAGTCATCTTCCTCCGAAAGTATGTTCAAAGACTTACCAGGGCAATTTCGGCGCAGATGACCAGTTTCTTTGCAAAGGTTGCACCGGAAGGGTAAACCGAGATAGTCCAGTGACTGTAGAGTCTTTCGCCCTCTCCAATCGATCTCCAGTTTTTCAGGTAGTCCAGCAGATAAATCCATCTCGACCAATATCTTACCCATTTTTCTTGAGGAACCTGTGAGAGACACCGGGTCGAAGGTAATGAACTTTCCCAGCGAGTTACCAATAACTTTGAAGGCTTCGCTATTCCAGAAGTGAAGCGGGAGACCCGGGAGAAGCACCCAAAGGTGTCTGAGCTGGAAGTAGTCGGAATCGGGGTTGAAGGCCAAACACCAGTGCTTAAGCATGAGGCTTCTTCCCCCAATGACCCAAAACGAGGATAATAACAGAGAGGCATCTTCCGGAGATCTGCAAAGGAACCCGAGCCAGCCTTTTTTAAGGTACAAAATTTCCAAGCAGTAGCCTAAAATTGGGGACCACTGCAAAATAGTCCAGTCCTCCAGTGACTGAGGGCTCATACTTTTGTATGAAATATGACCAACCAGGCCATTGAGAGACATCTTGCAGAGATCTGCTAATCCTACATCATCGCCCAAAACCAGTCGTCTGGTTTTCTTATTAGATTTCCACACCTTGCGCCCTGTGGAAATGCCATGGTGAGGGGCTGAAGGGACTAAGTGAGCAGCAGAGGAGTGAAGACTGCTGTGATAGTTGGAGCGGGGCTTGACGGACTCAGGAGGTGAGGGGCTAAGGAGAGAGGCTGTAGACAGAGGATGAGAGCCCGTAACGGTTGGGTCAATCAAGGAAGAGGAAGGGCAATTTGAAAAGGTTTTGGAGGGAAAAGAAGGTGGCCTTTGTTCCAGGGAGTCAACTTGATCAAAAAACCCAGCCTGTTTCCAGATGTGTTCATCAGAGGGGTGCATGAGAGCTTTGGTCAGTGAGTCCATTATAAAGCGTGCAGAGGGACCACTGCAGGCCCATTCAAAAGAAGCACGGGTAGGCAGAGCAGGACGGTGGGGAGGATCGAAAAGGGTCGCTGTAGGTGAGGTAAAAAAACTGGAGACACAGTCCAAGCAATGATGGATGAGGACCCGTTCCTATCGGAGCTAGAAGACAAAGGGAACCCAGAATCTAAGGGTCGATAGCAGAAAAGATAAAAAACAATACTGACAGGGAACACGACTTTCGGTTAAGGCGCAGGTATGGGGAAGACAACTGTGGGACTAAGAGGTTCTGAAGATTCGAGGCCTCGAATCGCCCTCCTGTTTGCAGATCGCCTGGAAACCCATCGCCATCAGGCTCACTTGCACTTGACGCCCTTCCACATGCACTTCCAACCTTTTCAACTCCCTAGCCAGTTAAAGTCACTAGTCTAGATAAAGAAAATAGTCCAGTTAAAGGAACTAGTCCGGTCGCGTAGTCCCGTAGGACAATTTTCTTACGGTAGTCCCATTTCATAGTCCCATTTACATTCATTGTTATATACGTTGACATTGGTTCATAGTACCAATTTACCATTCACCTTCATAGTCACATTCACCTTCGTAGTCCCGCCTACACTCACTGATAGAGGGAATTCATGCGTGCGTGTGCTTACTGGCTGGAAAGAACATACATACATAGTCGCCATCCCACCTACACTCTCACAGCGAGCAATGGGCATTAGATCCAAATATGGAAGGGGGGGAATTCTTCACATACTTATAGATTAAGGTGAGGTCTTCATCCTTAACTTTTTCCCTATATGTCCAAGTGAATATAAAGTGGTCTATCTCAAGAAAGTGTGAAGTTAATTTTTAATATATTAATTAAAATATTGTATATGGATAAATATTAATTTTTTATGTGAGGGAAAATATATATGTTAATGAAGTGTGGTATTGTTTTTTAATATATTTAATTAAAATATTAATATATGAAAATTATAAATACATATAAATATAGATTTAAGTATTATAAATATAACATTATTTATGATGAAATACAATATATTAAAATCAAACATTAAATTAAATAAGCTAATAGAAATTTTTTGAAAAAATCCTTATGAAAAATGATATTTTATTATTATAAGATCAAATTAATAATAATTTACAAAATTATTTTCCATAAAAAAAATCATATATAAAACAAATATAGCATAAACAATTAAATATAAATTTTAAAATATTTTACTGCTAGTCTATTGACTTCTCCCATTAAACAAGTAGACAAGTATATTATTTTTTTTTTTCAAAATGTCAAAATAATGAATATTAAGACAATGTATATGGAATGTAAAAAAATAAATTAGAAATGTTAATGGGGTTGTTATTTTAAGTGAAGTTAAGTGTTTAGTAGATGTTGGTTATTTGGGTTAAAAAATTATCAATTTTTTTTTTTAAGAAAGTTAAGAAAATTTAAAACTTATTAAAAGTATTTTGAAAAAAAAGTGAAGAAAATATATTTTTCTAATACAAATAAATGTAAATGTACAAATTGTTTACTTATGAAGTTATGAATAAAATTATATTATAAATAAAAGAAGAAATATTATGTAGCATATTAATAAAAAAAAAACAAGAATAATCAATGATTATCACATAACATAAAAGTAGATAGCTTGCTATTAGATTAAATGAATTAAAAAATGGTGAATTTAAGAAGTAAATGTGCCCCATACATCATTAGTAATTAAAAATTCTATATAAAAAAATATAATTTTAAAATTTTAAAATAATTTTGGTGAAAAAAATTAGAAAAAAATGAAATTGTCTCAATGTGTCATTAATTTAATACTTATCTATCTAAACAAAATTTTAATAAGTAAATATATTACAAATATTTTAAAACTTTTAATATTAATATTATATAAATAAAAGTTATAATTTTCATTCTTGTTTACTAATTTTAAATAAATGTAGTAAAAAATAAAAAATAAAAAATATTATTTTTAAAAACATTAAAAAATAAAAATAAAAACTTAATATATATCCATATTCATTTATCCATAGTCATTTATAATCGAATAACATTTTTTAGTCTCAAAATAAATACAAATAGTGATTAAAATAATTTATAAACATTAATAAAATATTATATTTTTTCTTAAAATTTAAATAATAAAATATTTATGTAATGGAAAAAATATATATCATATCTATTTACTTGATGTAATTCCTTGTTTACCATAGTATAAAAGCAAAACTATATTTACAATAGTCTAATTACTTGATGTAATTCCTTGTTTACCATAGTATAAAAGCAAAACTATATTTACAATAGTCTAAAGTAATTTCTTATTTTTTTTTAAGTGAGTTTAAGAGCTTTTATTATTAAAGGAGGGTTATGATACAAAAAAAGGGGGACTCACTGGTCTGCTAAAAAGGAAACCAGACCATAGGTTCTTGAGTTGCGCTTTATGAAATAAACAAGGAGTATGACTGGACTGCTACCATGGGAAACCAGCCCAGTCCTACCATATCCATTTTTTGAAGAGATAAGCACAACAAACATGAAAAAAAATAACAAAAGCTGAGACTGACACAAGACTAACCCAATTGACTTGACAATAGACTAACCAGACACTAGTCCAAGATAATGATATGTTTCTTTCCTTCATCCGCCTGGCCCGTGTTCTCCCCCTTTTGGGAGACCATGCGAGTCTTTCTGATATGTGTTGGCGCTCCGTTCCCGTCGAATGGCGTGATGTCCATGTGATGGACGTATCGCAGGTAGAGGTGGAATTGAGCAGCCAACCGCTCCATCTTGGCTTTCTGGTCCTTCTTAACCTCTGTTAGAAGTTTGGTAATGGTTTCTAGAATGTTGAGGCAACTCAAGATTTCGTTCAACAGTTTCATGTGTTCCTTGATGTTCTCCAGTCTAGCGTCCTCCCTTTTCGAGCTCACTTTGCCAATCATCATCTTTGTTTTCCACGCCATCTCCACTATTTTGTGGTAGAGGGTTTCCCTGGGCTGCGTGGCTCCCAGGTCAGTTACCCAGTCCGCTTCCTGAGTCAGAGCATACGATGTTTTTCCCTTGTGTTTTTCTTTGATTTCCTTTTCCCACCGGGTGATGGTCACATTTCCTTTTGGTGCAACCAGAGTATGAAAGGTGCCCTCCACATCTTTTTCCACCTGCTCCATCCTGGAAACCCACCTAGGATTGTTCGGAGTTCCCTTCCCCAGGGGGTTTCTTTTGTTGTGCGTTCGCTTCATTCACACCATCCCGTCTGGCTTATGGAAACTCCTTTGCTGGATTCTCAACATGTTCCCGTCTACACAGGGGTTCCTCCTTTCCTTTCCCTTGTGTCTGTGGTAGCCCCTGCAGTTGCGCTCTTCTGTTTTCATCTATTTCTGATGTTTCTTCTCTTATTGAACTTTCACTGTTGCAGGCTCATCCTTCCAATCATGGTTTTCCTGTAGAGGTGAACCTTCCCGACCTTTTCCCCCATCACAGTACGTATGATCATGATGACTCGACCATTATCCATGTACGGGCCCTTTCCCTTGCTCACTTGATATCCTATTGTGAAACTCCCCTTACTTGGTCTTTGGCATGGTGGATCGATACTAGTCCGTGTGAATCCCTCTTGCCTTATGTCATTCACTACCTGTTGTTTGTCATCGATACTTTCCCACGGTCTTTCCCCGCAAATCTTACTGTTGACACGACCTTGTTGTTGTACCCTCGCATGTTGTATAATTTGATCCTGCATTGTAATTGGTGGTCGAGTGTTGGGCAGTCATATCCTGCCTGGGTCCTTCATGCCTTCCGCTGTTCTCCTCGATGTGACCTTCCTTGCTTAAGATGTTGTCACGATATTTTGTCACAAGTTGGATGCAGTCTATTCTGAATTGTCCTTCTGGGATGTTGATCCAGGTAGTGTCTAGTTCCGGTCCTTCCTTGCTAAATCCCTTGTTGGTGATTCTGTTCGCTAGGCCATTCACTGACCTGCGTACCCAGTGCAACTCCATTGTGTTCATCATTTGCAAATGCTCCTGGATTTTTTGTAGGGAGTGTTCCAAGTGCCAGTGTCTCTAAACCTTGCTCACTCTGATGCCATTTTGGATTCTCTTCACCGTGTTGATGACCAGGGTGGAGTCACCTTCCACGATAGTGTTGTTCATCCTTTCACGACTTAGAATTTCAAGACCGAGCTCCAGGGATCCAAATTCTGCTGCGTTGTTGGTTGAGTTTCCCATACTCCCAGCGTACAACTGGATTATGTTACCACCACTATCTCTGATCACTCCTCCCATCCCTGTCATTCCTAGGTTTCCTTTTGTCGCCCCATCAAAATTTAACTTGAGGAACCCTGCCAGATGTGGTGTCTAGTTGCGCTCTCCTATTTGGAGTTATGGTGGCCACCCTACCTGTGTGTTGTTGTGCCCATATTTTAGGTGAAAAGATTCCAGGATAACAGATTCCTGGCCTGTGAGTTGCGCTTTTCCAGTCTGGCAGTTGCAGCTCTGCACCGTTTCTCGTATTTGTGAGATTATTGCTTCCTTGAGTTTCCCTTCCGGAAGGCTTTCATTACTGAAGATGCGGCAATTCCTTTCTTTCCATATTGCCCATATGATGATCCCTGACATGAGATTCCAGCAGAGTTTCACCATTTCATTTTCGCTGTAACTCTCATTCCAGTTATTGATGGTTGCGCTGATGTTACCTCAGGTCCTATTGGACTGGCGAAAGATGCTTGTCGCCCAATCCCAGATCTCTGTTATGTAATTACATTCATTGAAGAGGTGATTCGTTGTTTCTTCCTTAGCTTGACAGAGGTGGCATCATGATGGGCCTATGAAACCCCTTTTCCTTAGGTTTTCCCAGGTTAGAATTCGGTTGTGAAGTACTAGCCATTTGAACATTTTGATTTTTGGCCACTGGGGGCTGCCCCAAATCTTTCCCCACTGTTTCGCTAGATCTTCTTGGTCCTGGTACACGATGTAATTCCAAGCTTCTTTTAAGTTGAATTCTCCACCATTTTTCCTGCCCCATCTTAGTTGTTACTCTTCTTCTGAGACTACATTTTTCCTTTTCCCAATTCCTCCTCCACCTCTTTCATTATTGTTGCGATCTGATCTCTATTTTGTGGATTGAGTTTGTCCTAGATCCTCCATCTGCCATGGTCATTTTCTTGTTTCCAGTAGTGATGGATGTTGATTTTTCCTTTCGTGGTCATTTCTTATTGGAGTTCCTCCCTGTCCGTATTTTCCATTTTGGGTTCCTGTTGCCACACGTCCTCCCATAATCTGGTTGTTTTACCGTTCCTCACTTCCCAGAAGCGGTGTTTCTGGATCTAGGTTTCGTTGCGCTAGGCTAGATTCCAGATGGTTTATCCCTCCGTTGTTCCCATAAAACAAATTCGATCCCGGTCGTTGATGTTCGGGGCATACTTGGCCTTCCAAAGGGTTGCCCAATGCAATGATTTTTCTTTGACCCATCTCCACCAGAGTTTCACCCCGTAGGTTTTGTTGGTTACTTGTGGGTCTTGTAACCCGAGGCCTCCTTTGCATTTTGGTTTGCAAACCTTCTCCCAGGCCACGAGGGCCCATTTTTTCTTACTTTCCGCTCCTCGCCATAGGAAGTCCCTTTGGATGGCTCTTATTTTTTGGAGTATTCCTTTGGGAGTGGGAAACACTGACATCATATAGGTCGGAATTGCTTGCAGAACGACTTTGGTCAGGATAAGTCTCCCTACTAGGTTGAGGGATTTGTAAGTCCAGTTTTTCACCCTTTTCCTGTAGTTTGTTGATAACTCCTTCCCATGTTGCCATTTTGCATTTGTTTCCGTAAGGGGGATTCCCAAGTATTTCATTGGGAGCGTTTTTCATTCAAACCCTAAAATGTTTGCCAGGTTTCTTTGAATTTTTGGGTTGGTATTGAAGAAATAGATCATGGATTTGGATTGATTGATCTCCGCTCCCGAGGCTTCCCCAAACTCTTATAATATTTTTTAATAGGATTTTTCTTCCTTGACCATGGGTGTGCCATGGAGTAAGGTGTCATCAACGAACTTTTGGTGCGTGGAGGTAGGGTAGTTTTTGAAAGGTTTGATGCCTATTATTTCTCCTGCTGTAGTTGTTCTCTTTATGCTTCTACCGAGTCCTTCCATCATCATAATGAACAAGAAAGGTGATAGTAGGTCTCCTTGTCTGATGCCTCTTGAAGGCCAGAAGGGTTTGGTTGTGGATCCATTGATTAAAAGCGAATAGCTTATCGTTGAGACTAGGATGACAATCCAGTTGATCCAGTGTTGCGCGAAGCCAAAAGCTTCCAGAGTCTTGACCATATAGTGCCAGCTAATTTTTTCATAAGCCTTTGCTAGGTCAAGTTGGATTATCATCCCCCCTCTCCTTTGGATTTTCAGTGTGTGTATAAGCTCATGGGCATGGATGATGTTGTCCAAAATTTGTCGCCCTTCTACAAGACCCATATGTTCCTGTGAAATCAGTGTGGGTAGGAGAGGTTTCAGTCTATTGGCTATGACTTTGGAGATTATCTTGTAAACCACATTGCATAAAGCTATGGGTCTGTAGCGGTCTGGGGTCCTTGTTTCATGTTCTTTAGGGATTAGAGTAATCATTGTGGCATTTAACACTTTTAGAATGGAGGCCGAACATCTATAGTCTTCCACCACCCCATAAACGTCATTTTGACCACTTCCCAACAGGCTTTGAATAATTCCACTGTGAAACCATCTGGACCTGGGGCCTTTTCGTTGGGCATCACCTGGACCACTTGGTCAATTTCCTCCTTAGAGATGGGTTTATTTAGGTTGATATTTTTTTCCTCGGTAACTAGCCTGGGGATGTGCTGAGTTATCCTTTGTATGGCCTCCGTTCGGTCTTGGTTGGGTTCCTGTGCTATCCCATGGAAATGATTTACCAGTATATTTTCAATCCCCTTGTGGGACTCTCTCTCGATCCCATCCTGATCCCGAATTTTCAGGATTTTGTTGTGGGTTCTTCTAGCAATGGTTGTTCTATGAAAAAACTTGGTATTCCACTCTCCTTCCTTTAGCCACTTGATTCTGGACTTTTGGCGCCATAGAGTCTCTTCCTGCTGGCATATTACTTCCCATTCCTGGGTCATTTAGATCTCTTCCTTTTTTCGATCCTCTATACAACCCTTGTCTATGCATATTTCCTAGAGTTTCCTCATTCTGTCTTCAATATTTGTTTTTTCTTGGTTTATGTTTCCAAAAATTTCCTTGTTCCACTCCTTAAGTTTATGTTTGATGTACGCGATTTTATTATAAAGGTTGAAAATCCTTGTCCCTTGCTTTGGTTGAATCTCCCGCCACCATTGGACGATGTTCTCCTTGAAGGTGGGATGTTTGATCCAAAATTTCTCGAATCTGAAAGGTCTATTCTTTGGTGTGGTTTGGAAGTTTGCTTCCAATTGGATTGGCCAGTGGTTTGAACCCCCCCAGGGAAGGATGCTGGAGTCTAAAATTAAACCATGTAGGATGATGGAGTCTGACACCAAGAATATGTCTAGCCTTGTCGCTATCTGATGTTGATTTGTCCGTTTGTTGTTACATGTGAACTGGCCATTACTGGTTTTGATGTCCACCATCTCCACCGTGTCAATGAAAGTTGAAAAGTCTTATGCATCTCTATCCAATCTCCTGGTGCCTCATTTTTTCTTCGCAAGTCTCGTGATGATGTTGAAGTCCCCTGCCAAGATCAAGTGGAGGTTGTTGTAACATGCTTTTAGGTTTTCTAGGTCTAGGAGAATTCTTCTCTTTTCTTCCAACATCTGGGGACCATACACATTAGTACATAGAATCACCTTTGTGTTACCTATGATTTGCTTGTTAACTGAAAGTGTGTGTCTGGTGGCTTCGGCTGCTAGTAGATTCATCACTTGTGGGTTCCACAAAGTGAGAATGTTGCCTGCCATTTGTTGTTCTTCGACAACCAACATATTGTACTTGCTCCATTGTTTTTCGCTGATTGTTTCCATTCTGTCTACAGTGAATTTTTTTCTCTTAGATGAAACATAGGTCCGGTTGTTCCTTCCTCAGTCTATTTTTAAGGATTCTTTGCTTTCGTGGGTTGTTTAGGCCTCTAATATTCCATGTTATAATCTTCATTTAAATATGTGGGGGGGGGAGTTTGGAAAGAGATTTTTGATCTTACCTGAGTTTATCAATAGAGCTCCTAGTTCCTGTAGGGCTACACTGTTTGATTTTCTGTCTTTCTTCCTTCTCGTCTGCTTGGGCGAGAGATGTGTTTGTCCCTCGCCTTCTTTGATTCCTAGGTGTCCTATCTCCCCATGTGTGCGCTTGAGCCCTCTAGATTTTGATTCCTCCCTTAGGAGGAATAGGTATTGGATACGATCTAGTTGCTCTGCTGGTACATTGTCTACTCCCTGCCTTTTCCACTACTCCAGTATGTTCGGGAGATCTGTTCCTTCCCTTTCCACAATAAGTCTAAGATCAGGATCTTTCGTACCTACCTTGCTTGGTGTCATTTCCACGTCTCCATCTGCCTCTTGCATGAGAGTGTTGGCATCTCTGGTTTCTCCATCCATAGGAGTTGCGCTACCCCCCTGTTCCATCTTATTGCTTGGACTATTTGTGTTCTCATTTGTTGCTTGTTCCTTAGCTTCTTTAGCTTTTTCCTTTTCCTTTCCTCCTTCTTCCCCTTGGTTGGTTTTGTCCCACCCTTCCGTTCTAGTCCTGGCTTTCAGATTGCTTCATGTTGGGGCTTTACTTGCTTTCTTGTTTGCTCTGTTTTTGTGGTTCAACTTGATAAACCCATCCTCATCCTACTGTATTTTGGTGTTTTCCGCTTCTTGTTTTTTATTGAGAGGACATTCTTTGATTAGGTGTCCATGTTCATGGCATCTTCTGCATCTGAATGGGATCTTCTTGTAGTCGTATCCATTCCTCATCCTTGAATTCCAGGCTTATGGATTCTGGGAGTGCCCCCGAAACATCCATCTCTATGCAGATCCTTGCATAGGAATTATATCTCGCTTTTAGGGTTTCTTCCGATGTCTTCACATATTTTCCAAGTTTTTTCCCGATTGCTTCGAAGGTGGAGGGTAGCCAGTAGTCTAGCAGCAGAGAGTAAAGCCTCATCTAGACATGCACATTCTTGAAGGTTTCTTTCTCTGGGGAGAAGTTTTCCTTCCATGGTCGCATGTATAGTCCTGCTGAGGCGTGGAAGTATGCCCCCGCCTCAAAGACTTTATCCTTGTCCTCCAAGTTCATGAATACTGTTGTAAAAAATCCTTTCAAACCCAGGTGGAGTTCCACTTCCCCACTTGGCTTCCATTGATATTTTATCTAGTTGCGCAACGTTCTTTTTGTGGACCACAAACCCATGAACTTGCAAATTAGTGCATGTGTCTTCATTTGGTCCCGGAAGAGTTGCGTTTGTGGATCTTCCAGTATCGCCTTGGGTATCAGTGTTGTTTTGGGTATCACCTTGGGTTCACTTGTTCTTGCGCATCATTTTGGGTTTCTCTGGTTTCTTCCCCCATGCGATCCCCCTTTTCCTAGTTTCTTTCCTGATTCTTTTCCAGCCCTGATCCCAAGGTTATTGTCACTGGTTCCTTGAAACCTATGCCTCGTGGGCCTTTCCCCTTGTCCACCACTACCTTCTTGTATGAGGGGGTTCCATTACCGCCCCCTTTAATAACCATGTTGTACTCGACTGTGTCTGCTACTGTCAAACCCTAACTTACTATTGTCAAACCCTATCTTAAGAGGTTATAAGTAAAAGCAATTTTCTCAAGTAATTTATTTTCAACCATAAAAAAAAAACCATATTTTTTAGTCATTAAAAAAGAAATCACATTTTTAAAGTGTAAATGACACAATACATAAAAGTATGGGTACTATCAACACTAACAAAAAGACAAATGCAAAACTACATTTACAATATTAAAGATGTGTGTAAAACCATATTTCATAAAGTATTTTATTTTCAACTAGTATATTGAGATTATAAAAAGGTTTTCTTTTCTAAGAAAATAATCATAATTTTTGTTCATTAAAATAATAAATCACATTTTTTAAGTGTGAATATCACAATACATAAAAATAAGCATAGGTACTTGTTAGCGACATTTCTTGTAAAGGGGGGTAAAATGCAAAGGGATGGGCTAAAAACCCACTCGCCCTAAGTTCGGGATGCAAAATGCACCTTTTTTTTAAATGGCAATCAAATCTGAATGACATAAATCAGAGCGCCCGGATCAGCGGTCCACATTGGATTCTGGAGCCCCCCCGCCTTTCTACCTTTAAATGGAGGGGGGGGGGGTCCGGAATCGAGGGCGCACCTCTCCAACGACTGCGATAAGAGTGCCCGAATCAATGGCGCGTAAGGATATTCCATACCCCCCCCGCCTGTCTACCTTTAAGCGAAGGGGGGGGGGTCCAGAATCGAGGGCGCACCTCTCCAACGGCTGCGATCAGAGCACCCGGATCAACGATGCACAGGCGATCCAGACCTCTCTTTCCTCTCTACATTTAATCAATGTGGGCCCTTTCCCTGTCGTGTCAGCTTATGGACCATCCTCCCCCTGCCATCTGTTCTCCTCCTGACCGAAAGATGAGGCTCGCTCCCTTTAGCTCTTCCTCATCCTCCGACATCTGTCCATATCCCCCCTTGCGGTCCATATGGTCCCTCCCCCCTCTCATCATCCACTCACCACCTGCCATGTGTCCCAATCCTTTCCACGTCAGTCTCCCATTAAAAATGTGCCCATTATATCTCATCTCCTACCCCCTCCGCTTATTGCCTTCCACCATGTGTCTTCCCCTGTCGCCTCTCTCACACCTCATCACTTCTTATTTCACTCCCACGGTTTTGGCGCCACCACTCCCATTATGCACCCCATCCTTCGCGCTGGCCTCCACGCATATTCATCAGGTCGTTCAGCTAATCTAGGTGGCAGTGCGAGGGGCCTCCCACGTCCCAAAGGTGTTGAGTCGGCCAGGCCATTCACAATCCCAATGAAGTAGTTATTGAGGTAGTTGGTGGTGGTTAGACATCGCCTTCTCCATAATGGGAAAGTCCGACGACAAATTAAAGGCACGTCGATTCGCCCACATAACTGTTAGGAGTTCGATTGCGTCTGCCATGGGTGCACGATCATTCAGAGACTGCAGGTGCAGATTGTCAAAATCCATGCAGACGCAAAGTTTTTAATGCAACGTCTCAATTTTGTTGTTGTTGTTGTTTTGAGTATATGTAGGTGTTTTCACCATTTTTTGTAGCATCAATGGTAGAGCGAAGCTCCCGATTGTAAAGTTTTAACAACCATTCTAGTTCTCTAGCTGTACATCTGTATATGAGATTTCTTGTTTTATGACAAACAATTTTCCTATTCCATCTAAGTTTTCATCTTATGCTGAGAGATTTTGTGAACGACTGACTCGTGCGAATTGTTGCAGTTATGATATGATAAAGGATTTATCAGTGCATCGTTGCATTCTCTGGTTTTCTGTGTTTGAATGTAAGAGGATCTTGCGTTTGGACGATTTCTTCCCCAGTCTGTTACAAACCTGAAGTTTATGATAGACCCTCGCACTCTTCTCATACAAGTCTTCCCCTTGCTCACCCTTATTACAACTCACTGTTTGAAGTTTATCTAAGACCTCACTTGCCCATGCATGCCTGGCCTAGTTTAAGAGTTGAGATGATATTGTTCTGAGTTTACTTCCATTTGATCATCCCTTTATAAACAAATCGTGACATTAAACTGATGGGTGTCGGGCTCTGCTCCTGCTACAATCCAGGAGTGACTTCTGAGTTCCGACACTAACATTTCTGGCGCCGTTGCCAGGGAAAAAGTTAAAAATTTTCCCCGAGATTGAACGACATTGAGCTTCTGATTCTGAAGGTGCATCAGGCATCAGAGCCCTTGAAGATTGCTACTTTGCACCTGGCGACTCCATTGTGACGACTCCACTGCGATGAAACTGTTGGGTTAGTTGTGGCTTCCAGTGGTAGACACACGCGGTCCCATCCACAACTGCCTATGGCCACGCCTGAAGAAAATCCAGAGGTGATTATCAGAAAAGGGACTCCCTCTCAAGGAGAAAGCTTCGCCACTGAACCAGGTATTTCCCCACCTCCTTCCATAAAAACTCCATTTTCTTGTTCTCAGCTTCCTAGCCATCCTTTCTCTGAGGTTTCCCGTTTTTTGAATTTCAGGAGTGTTCCTGCGGAGTTTTCTCCTCCTGGTATGGCATCAAAAAGAGAGATCCTTGTCACTCCCCCCTCCCTAGAAGTTGTGCCTCAGCACACACCTCAGACCTCAGAAGTTTTCACCACCCCTCCTTTTATTACTATTACTACACAGAGAGAAGCATCCGCACATTCAAGTCCCTTATCTCTCTCTCTGTTTTCCCCGTTGTCTCCCTCTCCTTCAGGAAACTCTTTTCCGATATCTCATGTTCACACTCCTTCTCCTCCAGGCTCTCCACTACCTAATATTCCTATGGCTGGTGCTAATCCCCCTCTAAATAGAATGGACGCCATAGTCGCTGCCAGATATGCCCCCTTAATCCTACCCCATCCCCTAAATCCTCTCCCTCCTGGAGACTACTTGAAATACATACCCAAGTTCAATGGAGAAGAAGACATAACTGCAGAAGAGCACCTGGCTACTTTCTACAGTTATGCAGACAATCTAAACATTGAAATGAAGATGTCTAGATGAGGGTCTTTGTCCAGAGCCTGGATGGCGAGGTGAGGAAGTGGTTTAGAGGATTGGCCCCTAGATCTATTGCTGGGATCAAAGCCCTGGACAGTGCTTTCCTAAGGTAGCGGGGTGATAGGAAAGACTTCATGTATTACATGACAGAGTTCGGGTCTTTGAAGAAAAAGGAAGGAGAATTTGTCTCTGACTTCTCCAAAAGATTCAATAAGATGTATAACAAAATCCCTGCTAAAATAAAGCCTTCAGAAGCCTCAGCTAAGATTTCTTATGCCAGTGCGTTTAGCCCCGATTTCTGTCTTTTATTGAGAGAAATAAGAGCCACCTCCTTAGCTCAAATGCAAGATGCGGCTATAGAAGTGGAATCCAATGTATTAGAAGCTGACAAACCGAGGAACAAAGCCGACGCAGACAAAAGAAAGGGAAAATCTGAAGCCTCAACTTTTGGCCCATCGATGCCCCACACTCAAGTGGACAAACTGACCCAGATGATGAAGTCTCTGTCTGCAGAGATGGAGAGACTGAAGATGGAAGGAAGACAAGCATATAAGGGCCCTCAGGGCGCCGAAAACAAATGAGGCTTCAAGAGGCCAAACAATTTTACTCCCCCAAATGTGCACAAGGAAAGAGGAAGAGACAGAGAAGACCAGAGAGTTCAGACCCCTTTTCAAAACAATTTTGTGGCCAAAGAGGAAGAAGGGGAGACAGACGAGCTCGATCCTGAAATCCATTTCTTCGGAGATACTCCCCCTTTCCCTCATCTCACTCAATCAACATACAAGGAGTCTCTCATGAATAGTCATATAAATGAATTGAGCAAGGGAGACAAGGCTAGTGGCATCCAAGGCAGGTATGATCTGAGGTCTAAGAAGAAGACAGTAGCACCTGACGTTCCTGAGCAGTCCACTAGAACAAAAAATCCTACTAATGAAGTAGCAGACAGTCACAGAGGTAAGAATACCCAACCCCTCTCTCCCATTATTCAAAGTCATGTTCCTGAAATGAGAGAAATCCCTAAGCTTACATCTTCTTTTAATCTTGAGCATGAAATTCAAAAGATCAGAATCCCTATCCCCCTGACCAAATTGATTAAACATGAAGGGTTCAAGAAACGCTTCTCTGAGATTTTACAGTCTGAGGTCTCAAGCCTTCCCACAGACTCCATCAATTTGCAAGATGAAAAGCCTCCAGTTATCCTAGGTCCCATGGTAGAAGACAGAGATGATTCATCCCCTCCCTTCTACACCTCCCTGAACATACATGATAAAGTGTTGCATAATTGCCTCATGGATTCAGGAGCTTCCCATAACCTTATGCCCAAGATTGTCATGGAAGAATTGGGACTAGAAGTGACCAAGGCCTATCATGATTTGTACTCTTTTGATTCAAGGAGGGTGCAATGTCTGGGAGTCATCAAGGACCTAGTGGTTTCTTTGTTTCAGATGCCCATGAAGAGTGTGGTCATGGACATTGTGGTAGATGATGTTCCCCCCAAGTTTGGCATGCTGTTGTCAAGGTCTTGGATTAAGAGACTTGGAGGAACGTTACATATGGACCTCACATATGCCACCATTCCAGTTTTTGGAGGCGAACACAGGAGGTTGTACAGAGAATCCCAGCTAGCCTATATTGTCAGTGACGAAGCAAACCCCACTAATCACCCCATCTTTGCAATTGACACTGATTTAGGGTCTAGTTTGTTACAGATTACTGAAACTCCTGAGGTCCCTTTACAGATCAGAAAGAAGCCCATTCTTAATTAGGAGATACCTCCTCCAACCACCTTTGTTTGGAAGATGTTCTTTGATGGAGCTTCCTCCGGTATAGGTGTAGGTGCCGGAGTGGTTTTCATATCACCCTGTTAAGAGACCACATCTTTTTCATACAAGATGGAATTTGACACCACCAACAACGTGGCAGAGTACGAAGCTCTTGTTCTGGGTATGAGGGCTGCAAAGAAAATGGGAATAAAGGAAATGGCTATGTTTGGAGATGCAGAATTGATCATCCAACAAGTCAAAAATGTTTATCAGGCCAAGCATCCTCGGCTTAGAAGCTACAGAAATGAGGTATGGGACTTGATTGATAATTTATTCTCTACTTTCAACATTGTTTTTGTCCCAAGGGAAGAGAATACCGCAACCGACTCCCTAGCAGTCTCAGCCAGTTTGTTCCGGATCCCCCTGCCACCAAAGATTAATGGTGAGGTCGAGGTAAGATACAGGCCATCCATCCCAGACAACATAAAGCATTGGAAGGTATTCGAGGACGATCTTGAAATCGAAAAATTTCTTCAGTCCGTTGATGCGTTTTCCACATTGCACATTGATCAGGACCTCGATCCCGAAGGTGACCCCCCCTTTGGGGTATTCTTGAATAAAATTGTTAATCACCATATTATTCAACTACCTAGAAATCACATTCTGAGGGGACTGGTCCCTTTAGAAAGACTCTTTGACAAAAATGATGTGGCAATGAAGGGTGGTGTTTCAAATAAAGATGCTGACATAGATGAATGCAACATTGGCACACAGGATGAGCCTAAGTTTGTCAAATTGTCAAGCAGCATGACCAATGAATAGAGGGCGGAATATGCTGGGTTATTAAAGGAATTTGTTGATTTGTTTGCATGGGCCTATGAAGACCTCAAAACTTACGACACATTTGTCATTGAGCACAAGATCCCACTGAAAGAAGAGGCTAAGCCATTCAAGCAGAAGCTGAGACAGATAAATCCCATGTTGCTACCTATCATGGAGAAAGAAGTGAAGAAATTGTTAGATGCTCAAATCATTGTCCCCTTGAGGTATTCTGAGTGGATAGCCAATTTGGTCCTAGTAAGGAAGAAAAGTGGAGAAGTCAGACTCTATGTTGATTTCAGGATCCTGAACAGAAGCTCAAGGAAAGACAATTATCCCCTGCCCAACATGGAACACATATTGCAGAAGGTAACTGGTGCATCTAGGATATCCATGATTGACGGGTTTTCTGGTTATAATCAAATATCAGTCATGCCTGAGGACAGAGAAAAAACAACCTTCACCACTCCTTGGGGCACATTCATGTATGCCAAAATTCCTTTTGGATTGATGAATGCAGGGGCAACATTTCAGCGAGCTATGGATATAGCCTTCATTGGGGAGAAATATCGGTTTGTAGTAATCTATTTGGATGACATCACCATCTTCTCCAGGTCAGACAAGGAGCACTGCTGCCACTTGAAAAACGTTTTCCTGAAGTGTCAGAGGTTTGGCTTATCTTTAAACCCCAAGAAATATTTGTTTTCTATGAAGGAGGGAAAGCTATTAGGCCATATAGTATCAGAAGAGGGAGTAGGAATTGATCCTAGTAGGGTAGAGGCAATTCAAACCCTTTCACTTCCCAGATCTAAGAAAGAAGTTCAGGCCTTTTTGGGGAAGATAATTTTTCTGAGGAGATTCGTCTCAAATTTTGCTGAATTGGTGAAACACATCACAACCATGCTCAGGAAGGGAAATGAAGTAAAATGGACCGCTGAACCCAGGGAATCTTTTGTCCAAATAAAGAGGGCGTTGACTGAGACACCTATGCTAATCAGTCCTGATTATTCCAAAGATTTCCTGATTTTTTCTTTTGCTTCTTGTGATTCAGTAGCAACAGTCTTATTGCAGAAAAATGAGGAAGGGCGAGAACAACCCATTTCGTTCTTTAGCAAGGCATTGAGAGATGCAGAACTACGGTACGAGATCATGGAGAAGCAAGCCTATGCATTGGTGAAATATCTCAAAGCGTTCAGAGTCTATGTCTTGCACTCAAGGATCACTGCATACGTTCCTTCGGCCTTTGTGAAGGACATTCTTATACAACCTGACATAAACCGAAGAAGAGGTAAATGGATCGCCAAGATCTTAGAGTTTGATCTGGAGATTAAGCCCACCAAGTTGATAAAGGGGCAGGGTTTGGCCAAGTTGCTGGATGAATCCAATTGCAAAGCCTTGGGGATTAACTTCATCAATGAGCAAGCTGAGTCATCCAATAGGAACTCTCAGGGTGCCCTATCACTGACAGCATGCCCTTGGTACAAGGATATCCTGTACTTTCTGCAAGAATTAAAACCTCCTGATGGATTGGGAAAAGGTAAGGCTAGAGCTTTAAAGCTCAAAGAGGTTAGATATTGCCTCATTGACCAAGCCTTGTACTGGAAGGACCCTCTAGGAGTATTTTTAAGGTGCCTGGACCAACAAGAAGCCCAGAAGGTTATGTTTGATTTCCATAGCGGTCTTTGCGGGGGTCATCATTTCTGGAAGACCAAAACTCACAAGATCCTCCGGGCTGGGTATTACTGGCCCACTTTATTCCCTGATGTCTGCAGAAAAATCAGAGCTTGCATCAAATGCCAGAGGTTCTCAGGAAAGCAGCAGCTCAAATCTCTACCATTAAAGCCTGTAGTAGTTTCATCACCCTTTTAGCAGTGGGGATTGGACTTCATTGGAGAGATTCATCCCCCCTCAAGTTGCCAGCACAGATGGATTCTGACTGCAACAGACTATTTTACCAAATGGATAGAAGTTGTCCCCACCAAGAGCACTTCCCACAAGGTAATTATCAAATTCCTGGAGGATATCATAGCCAGATTTGGCTTCCCTAGCAGAATTGTCACTGATAATGCCTCCCCCTTTCGGTCTGAGCCTCTAGTCAAGTTTTGTGAACAGTATGAGATCTCACTGATTCACTCTACTCCCTATTATCCTCAAGGAAATGGACTGGCGGAATCTTCCAATAAAAGTCTAATCAAGCTCATCAAGAAGATACTGGAAGACAATAAAAGGGCCTAGGATTCCAAGCTCAAATTTTCTCTATGGGATGATCGGGTGACAACGAAAAGGTCCCTCGACATCTCACCTTTCCAACTAGTTTTCAGGACAAAAGATGTTTTTCCTACTCATCTCGCTTTGTCTATGGCAAAATTCCTCCAGGACCTAAAAGGAGAACCTGAGCATATCATCAGAAGGATTCATCAGTTGGTAGAAGTACAACAGGTCAGGGAACAGGTCATGAGCAGGGCCTACAATCATCAGTAGAAGATCAAGCAGACCTTCGACAGGAAGGGCGGAAGGAAATATTTCGAGCCGGGTGATCTGGTGCTCAAATGGGATGCACCCAGGCAGGAAAAGGGCAAGCACAGTAAGTTTGATGCCCTCTGGTTTGGGCCTTTCAAGATCTCTGAAGTATTTTCAAACAACACTTACAGGTTGCATGATTTGGAAGGAAAAGAAGTTTTTAATGGCCCAGTAAATGGGCATTTCTTGAAGAAATGTTTTTCGTGAGCCGCAGTCGGCTCTTTTGTTTTTGTAAATATTGGTTTTTATTTTCATCTTAATAAATGACTCCATAGCCCAACAACAAGGCACTGAGTCTGCAAAAGAGTCCTTAGAGCATCGCAGGGACGATTCTATCCCCCATGGAGCCTAAGGTTAGCGAAATTTCTTGTAAAGGGGGGTAAAATGCAAAGGGATGGGTTAAAAACCCACTCGCCCTAAGTTTGGGATGAAAAATGTGCCTTTTTTTAAAATGGAAATCAAATCTGAACAACAGAAATCAGAGTGCCCGGATCAGTGGTCCATATTGGATTCTAGAGCCCCCTGCCTTTCT
>ML794987.1:44332-90665 GCA_009831015.1 Picea engelmannii | reverse complement strand
GACTGCGATCAGAGCACCCGGATCAACGGTGCATAGGCGATCTAGAACTCTCTTTCCTCTCTGCATTTAATCAATGTGGGCCCTTTCCCTGTCATGTCAGCTTATGGACCATCCTCCCCCTTCCATCTGTTCTCCTCCTGACCGAAAGATGAGGCTCGCTCCCTTTAGCTCTTCCTCATCCTCCGACATCTGTCCATCTCCCCCCTTGCGGTCCATATGGTCCCTCCCCCCTCTCATCATCCACTCACCAACTGCCATGTGTATCGCTCCTTTCCACGTCAGACTCCCATTAAAAATGTGCCCATTATATCTCATCTCTTGCCCCCTCCGCTTATTGCCTTCCACCATGTGTCTTCCCCTACCGCCTCTCTCACACCTCATCACTTCTTATTTCACCCCCACGGTTTTGGCGCCACCACTCCCATTATGCGCCCCATCCTTCGTGTTGCCCTCCATGCATATTCATCAGGCCGTTCAGCTAATCTAGGTGGCAGTGCGAGGGGCCTTCCATGTCCCAAAGGTGCTGAGTCGGCTAGGCCATTCACAATCCCAATGAAGCAGTTATTGAGGTAGTTGGTGGTGGTTAGACATCGCCTCCGCCATAATGGGAAAGTCTGACAACGAATTAAAGGCACATTGATTCTCCCACGGAACTATCAGAAGTTCGATTGCGTCTGCCATGGGTGCACGATCATTCAAAGACTGCAGGTGCAGATTTTCAAAATCCATGCAGACGCAAAGTTTTTAATGCAATGTCTTGATTTTGTTGGTGTTGTTGTTTTGAGTATATGTAGGCGTTTTCGCCATTATTTGTAGCATCGATGGTAGAGAGAAGCTCCCGACTGTAAAGTTTTAACAACCATTCTAGTTCTCTGGCTGTGCATCTGTATATGAGATTTCTTGTTTTAGGACAAACAATTTTCCTATTCCATCTAAGTTTTCATCTTATGCTGAGAGAGTTCATGAACGACTGACTCATGCGAATTGTTGCAGTTATGATATGATAAAGGATTTATCATTGCATCGTTGCATTCTCTGGTTTTCTGTGTTTGAATGTAAGAGGATCTTGCGTTTGGATGCTTTCTTCCCCAGTCTGTTACAAACCTGAAGTTTATGACAGACCCTCGCACTCTTCTCATACAAGTCTCCCCCCTACTCACCCTTATTACAACTCATTGTTTGAAGTTTATCTAAGACCTCACTTGCCCATGCATGCCTGGCTTAGTTTCAGAGTTGAGACGATATTGTTCTGAGTATACTTCCATTTGATCATCCCTTTATAAACAAATTGTGACATTAAACTGATGGGTGTCGGGCTCTGCTCCTGCTGCAATCCAGGAGTGACTTCCGATGCTAACGGTACTATTAGCACTTAAAAAATTACAAATGCAAAACTAAACTACATTTACAATAGTATCAATAAAGAGAACTACATCTTTATCTGAATTTAATAAATCAAGTTTCATAAACAAAAATCCGAATCTAATAAATCATGTTTAATGAAGTCTTTTTGTTACATTTAAGAGACTTCAGAAACAACTAATTCTTTATCATAATTTGAAATCCTGTCTTGAAATGAAGATCTGCCTCAAATAATTGCTGAAAAGTAATTTCTTCAAACATTTGACATGCGGTCATTCACATTTACAATAATACAGAAAGAAAGAAAAAAAAAACATATTAGGATCAATGGAGAGAACTACTTCTTTATCTGAGATTGTGTCGGGGTGAGAATCGAACCATCGATTGCATTAGAGTGAGAATCGAAAGTGAGACCTCATTTTTTACATTTCCTTTCATTTACACGTCACTTGCCAATTAGTCTACACCCTACTGGCATATTAAAATCAAAAATTAAAAAAATAGAGTTAATTGAATTATATCAAATAAGTTAATAGAAAATCTTTGAAAAAATCCATATGAAAAATGATATTCTATCATTATAAAATCGAATTAATAATAATCTACAAAAATATTTTCAATAAAAAAATTCATATATAAAACAAATATAGCATAAACAATTAAATACAAAATTTAGAATATTTTATTGCTAGTCTATTGAGTTCTCCCATTAAACAAGTAAACAAGTACATTAATTTTTTTTCAAAATGTCAAAATAATGAATATTAAGAAAATGCATATCGAATGTAGAAAAAAATTAGAAATGTTAATGGAGGTTGTTTTTTTTTTCCACGGAAAATTTCACTTTATATTAGTTAAAATATAAATTATTTCGTTACAAAGAAACCATCACCACCATATCCAAAAAAGCTATAGGATATCTAGTAGATATTTAATATCCATACTATCTTCCCATCCCACAAAATATGTAAACTGACTATCTAAATAGTCCTCCCAAAATCTACAAAAAGAGGCAGTTCCATAACATTCAACATTACAAAGATAATTGCCACTGGATCATATCCCCACACCCCACAGGAAAGACAAGAGCAGCCCCGGAACCTAAAAAAGTTCTATTGACAAAGGAGGACCCTCATGTCCCTCCACACACTGAAAATATAATATTTTCCCAGGTTGCTTGTGAAGTGCTTGTTTTGATAGGCTGTCCGCTTCCGAATTGTCATCCCTGTAAACATGATAAAAAGTGATATGCTGAAAATGTTTAATAAGATCCACCAGCCTATCCTTCCATCATTCCAATGAAATCACCTGAAGACAACCTTTTTCACGCAGCCAATTAATTACAATCATCGAATCTCCCTTCACATGTATATCAAAAATAAAGATCCTTGAAGCAAGTGTTAGAAGGGCCCATGCACCCATAAATTCGGCCCTTGTGTTAGAGCCCGGGCCACAATTTAATGTCCACTTATATATGTGGTTGTCCCTTGTCTTAATAAAACCTCCAACCCCACTGTTGATTCCCGTGGATTCAACAGCCCCATCAAACCATCTAGTTGTACCTTTCACTTTGTCCTTTATAACTTTGTTCCTCATAGCCGGTGCTTTCACCTGTGTAGCATAAGAATCCAATGCTATAGCCACCAGGGTAACCACTCTATAAGCCGAAGGCTTTCTGTCTTCGAAAATAGCAAAATTGCGGTCCATCCATATGAACCAACAGACAAAAATGGATAAGGTAGAATGTCGTGTCCTACCAGAAAACCAATTTGTTACATTAAGTGAAGTTAGGTATTTAGTAGATGTTGGTTATTTGGGTTAAAAAATTATCTTTTTTTTTTTAAAGAAAGTTGAGAAAATTCAAAACTTATTAAAAGTATTTTGAAAAAAAGTGAAGAAAATATTTTTGAAAAAAAAGTAAGTGTAAATGTAAAAACTGTTTACTTATGAAGTTATGATTAAAATGATATTGTAAATAAAAGAAGAAATATTATGTCAATTTTATAGCATATTAATAACAAAAATGACACATGTACAAGAATAATCAATGATTATCACATAACATAAAGTAGATAGCTTGATATTAGATAAAATGAATTAAAAAATGGTGAATTGAAGAGGTAAATGTGCCCCATACATCATTAGTAATTTAAAATTCTATATAAAAGAATATAATCCAAAAATTAAAATAATTCTGGTGAAAAAATTAGAAAAAAAATGAAATTATCTCAACCTGTTATTAATTTAATAGTTATCTATCTAGAACAAAATTTTAATAAGTAAATATATTAAAAATGTTTTAAAACTTTTAATATTAATACTATATAAATAGAAGTTATAATTTTCAATTTTCATATAGTTATAAATGATAAATAGGTTGTTAAAACTCTTTTAAACAAATAATATTTTTACTGCATTTTATAATTTTAAATAAATTTTGTAAAAAAAATAAATATTTTTTATTATTTAAAAAAAAATAAAAAAACAAAAAATACTTAATATATATCTATATTCATTTAGAATTTAATAACATTTTTTGTCTAAAAATAAATATAAATAGTGATTAAAATAATTTATAAACATTAATAAAATATTATGTTTTTTCTTAAAATTTAAATAGTAAAATATTTATATAATGGAAAATATATATATCATATCTAATTACTTGATGTAATTCCTTGTTTCCAATTTTAGAAGATTTGTGTGAAACCATATTTCATAAAGTATTTTATTTTGGACCATAAAACTAAGATTATAAAAAAGTTCCTTTTTTCCAGAAAAAATCATAATTTTTATTCTTTAAAAAATAAAATCACATTTTTTCACATACTAAAATACATTTATAATAGTTTGAAGTAATTTATTTTCAACCATAAAAAAATCATATTTTTTATTCATTAAAAATGAAATCACATTTTTAAAGTGTAAATGACACAATACATAAAAGTATGGGTACTATCAACACTAACAAAAGTACAAATGAAAAACTGCATTTACAATAGTACAGATTTGTGTAAAACCATATTTTTCACTTTTGTTCTTTCACAAAATACAAAATACATTGACTTGGTCCTTCCCAATCTCTTCTCTGTAATATATCCTAAGTTAATATTTTTTGATCCATGGCCAACCAAATGAAAAGTTTGATTTTTAACTAGATATCCCATTTCCAGATAGAATTCCTCCACTCCACGGTCTGAAAATTTAAAGTAGAAAAGAAAGCCAAATACACATTCTTCACAGATCACTGACCTAAAGCATTACCTCCTATCCACAACAGTTGGTCTGATATGTCCTTTAGTTTGACGCCTGCTCCCATGAGAGATTTCATATACTGGTCCCACTCAGAAGCTAGGTTTCCTCTCAATCCCAGGTCCTTGCTATCGCGCCAATTCCCGAAAGAATCATAAGAAATTAAGGCCTTTTTTGCTTGGGCTAGTACCGAGATCCTTGCTTTTCGAAGACTAAAGATGAGCTCCCAAGAGAGAATAGATCTGTCTCTTAGTCCCAGGATGTAATCATTTCCTACATAAATGAGGTTTTCTGAGCCCGACAACCAGCTTAGCCAGTGGGTTATAATATGGATAGATTTTATTAAATTGTTCCATATCCGAGAGGCCGATCTCAGGTGGAAAGTATAATTTCTTAACCATTTTTCAATTGTTGACTGAAGAAGATATTTGTCCATTACAATTCAATGCCAAATGTCGTCCAAAGTGAGAACTTGCCACAACGTGTTTTCATTTAGTGTTGTGTTGAAGTGGATTAAGTTGCGGAAGCCCCAACCTCCACAAGATTTTGGCCGAGATAATACATCCCACCTTCATAGATGATAGTGATTTGAATCCTTATTTCCTTTCCACAAGAAATTGAACATTATTTTGCAGATTTTATTTATGATAGAATGAGGAATCAGCTCCAGGGACATCCAATAAATTGACTGACTCTCCAAAATAGACTTTAGAAGAATATATCGCCCCCCCAAAGATAACCACTTATTTCTCCATGAGCTAATCCTGTTGCTCAATTTAACTACTAACCATCTCCAGTCCGCAGCCCTCTGTGCACCAATATTTAGGAAGTAACCCAAGTATTTTAATCCTGAGTTAAGATCCACAAAAGTATAAGTAAGTAGAAATTTAAATGGGGAGAGGTCCGACTCAGATAACCCTGCAAAATGTAAAGTTGTTTTTGCTATGTTTACTTGAAGACCCGAGGCTTTGCAAAAAAGCGTAATGATTTTTTCGATTTCAATCCATTCATGGATATCGTCCTTTGTCAGGATTAGTACGTCGTCCACAAAGAACATATGAAGAATATTAATCATTTTTGAAACTTTGATTCCTGTAATATTTTTTTCCTCTTTGCTTTTCTTTAATAGAAGACGGAGTCCCTCCATGAACAAAATGAACAATAATGGAGACATGGGACATCCTTGTCGCAAGCCATGCCCACTCTGAAAAAAATCTGTAGAGTCACCATTTATCAACACGGCATAAGTTGGTGACGTCACACAACCCATGATCCATTTCGTCAAATTCGAACCAAAACCAATTTGTAGAAGAATCAAACGGAGAAGATCCCAGTCTACACAATCATAGGCTTTCTTCAAATCCATTTTTAAAACTAGGGATTTGGATTTCTTTTTCTGAATACTCTGTAGACACTCATGAGAAGTCCCTATAGAATCTTGGATTCTTCTACCCTGTAAAAAACCTAGGTTTTCCTCAGAAAGAAAACTAGATAACAATGGCTTTATGCGACTTGCGATGACCTTAGAAATCAACTTATAACAAAGGTTGCACAAAGAAATAGGTCTATAATCCCCAAAGAAAGTTGGTTTATTTTCTTTGGATATCAAAGTCGGGAAAGTTGCATTTAGGCTCCCACTTATAGATCCATTCTTTTTGGATTCTTCAATCATTTGAACTAAATATTCACCGACCAAATCAAAGAAAGTTATGAAGAATTCCATGGTCTAGTCATCAGGGCCAAGAATTTTGTCTTTCTGAAACTTAGTCAGGATCTCTTTAATATCATCCACAGTAACCGGCTCAAATAAAATCCTAGCTTCTGCCTCATTAATCTTCTTAGAGTAAAGACCAGAAAGTTGAACCTTTTCACCTATGAAGGACTAAGATCGAGACTTATACAATTCATTGAAGTACTAAACTGTTGATTCCTTAATTTCACTCTGATCTTTAAAACTACTCCCTTGGATATCATTTATTTCCTAGATATGCTTATGTATATGTCTATGATTTACAACTTGATGAAAATACTTCGTATCACTGTCACCACTCTTGATCCAAGTTGCACGGCTCCGATGACGCCACTTTTCTTCTGAGAATTTTAGAAGGTCGTTTCTTTCCTTTTCTATCTGGCCAAGAAGCATTTCCAGGTCCGGTTGTGGATTGTCCTCCACTAAATTTAGGAAGGTTTATTTGATCTAATTTTAAAGAGAGACCATTCGCTAATGTATTTTTCTATCACGCTACTTGGCCTAGAGTTTTGACTTACTTTTTAAATCCTTTAGTTTCCAAACCAATCTTCGTTGACCGCTAGGCTCCAACAAAAACTTAGGGTCTTTCCAAACCTTATGAACTAAAATCTTAAATTACTCATCCAGGACCCACAACAGATTTAGTTTAAAAGGAAATCCTCTATATTTAGGAGAAGTTTCCAACTAGAGTATAACGGGCGCATGATTCGATATAAAGGGAAACTCCACCCAGGATCGATAAAGACCACAGGTGTAAAATAATCCTTCCGAAATGATGCACCTGTCCAATCTTTTAGCAATGGATTGATTCCCTTTACGCCCATTTCGCCAATTCAGGACCAACTTTGTCGAACGAATATCCACAAGATTCTTTCTGCTCAACAAATATCTATAGTAATCTACCAAAGAACCAGAAAAAACTAGTGCCTCCCCAAACTTCATCTGGAGTCAGAGTTATATTTAGATCACCAGCAATGATCAAATTGTTGATAGGCAGAATTCCATTATCCGCCACATTATCCCAGAATACTTGCGTGTCTGCACAAGGTCCATATACATTTAGCAAGGAAAGTTGCAAGTTGGTAGATATAACTTTTCCAGTCAGTAAAATACCTCCACAAGTTAGTAGAGGTTTCAGATCAAATATAGAGGGGTCCCAGGTAACTAGCAGCCCTCCCGAGGTACCCATGGAGTTTATAGCACATGCCATCCAGGTAGGACAAAAAACATTCACAAAATCCCTCGCTTTTTGTTCAGTCTCCAAGGTTTCTTGCAAAAATATAATCTCAGGATGAACTCTATCTAGTAAACGATGAAAGGAGGCTGCTTTTAGGGTGCCTCCTACCCCACGGATATTCAAGGAAAACAATATCATTATTTGGTCCTTACTAGGGCCTTCAACTCTCTAAGTGCCCCACTATCGAAAGTGGAAAAATCAATTTCACCGGAAGTGCTTGCTGCTCCTGCCAATTTCTTTCAGGTACTTTTGGTTTTTATAGGGGAGTGTTCAATGCCTAATCCCCTTGACCATGCAAATTCCTTCCTGGAATTTTCGATTCAGGAACCAATAGTTTCAATGCTTTCGCTGAGAGGATCTTTGATAACCGCTTTGCCCAAATAAGTAGGTAAATTAATTGAAGAGTGATTATCCTGAATATAGGGAAGGAGGGACTCAAGAACCATAGAGAGGGAAGAATCATGCTCTTCAGACTCCCTACAACCTGATAGGGGCTCATTCGGAGACGGAAAACTACCTGAAGGGATAGAATCAGGAACAGGTAAACTCAACTCTACTAGCACAGGGATTTGACCAGAAGGGATCTTAGAGGGTGAAGGGAAGAGAGTGGGAGGATTAGCCACAATAGTCTCTATAGTGACTAAATGTGGTTGATTCCTTCCACCAATGGAGAGGTTAGGAGCTTCAGTCAAAAAAGGTTTGATACCTTTGAAGACATCTCTATGTTCTAAAAAAATAGAGGTCGACCTGCTTAACCAATCCGACGAGTCTAAAGTCTGTCTTTCCCAGGAATTTAAGGACTGATAAAGAGAGGGAAAAAAGGGTTTTGATATTACCTGAAATAGACTCCAAAGTATCAGGTTGGTTTACACACTCCCCACTAGATTGGACATCTCCAAGGCTGAAGAGTTCCACTTCCGGCATTCTGTCTAGAATATCCCAATTGCTCAGATCTTCATCTATCTCCTTTGGACTCATTATGCCTTTACAATCTCTGCGAAGATGGCCAGTATTTTGGTAAATATTGCACCAGAACAAGACACCCAAATAATCAAGTATTTGTTTTATATGTCACCCACGCCATTCGATCTCTAAACATTCCAGCAAGCCTCCATGAATATTTATCTCTACAAGCAGTCTAGACACTTTCCTTGTAGGTGCTCTGAGAGCTTGAAGGTCAACCATGATGAAGGAACCTAAAACATTACCAATCACTTTGAGAGCTCCTTCATTCCAGAAATGAATGGGTAGCCCTGACAGAAGAACCCACAGATGCCTCAAAGGAAAATAATCTGTTTCCAGATCAAAATAAACTCTCCATCTATTAAGCATTAGGTTGCTTCCTTCGAAAACCCAACGCGAGGCTAAAAGGACTTTGGTGTCTTCTGGAGAGAGACAAATAAAGCCTACCCATCCTTTAACCAGGTATATTACCTTTGGCACGTATCCTAAGACAGGACTCCAACACATTTCTAACCATAACTCGAGAGGCTCATGAGCTAAATAATGGTAAGAGACCCAACCAACCAGGCAACAAAGTGCCATATGGCATGTTTCTTTGAGTCCAACGTTAGAGCCGAGAAGAATCTTCTTAGTGAATTTATTAGGCTTCCACAATTTCCTCTTGAAACCAGTTGGAGAGGTCTGAACTCTGACCTTACACTGTTCTCTATCGTTAATATCTGTGACACCTCCACTAGAAGTCGGCACAGCTAGCCCTTCTCTACTATGAAAAAACTGCGCCGAACAAGGAAATGATTGTGTATCAATAGAACGCCGAAACGGTAAGGAGGAAGATGAAACAACCTTCAAAGGTGGTTGAGGTGAATAATGAATAGAGTCTCATGAAATATGTGTGGAGTTAATAACTCCCAACTATCTCCCATCCTCGTCAAACGAGCTCATTACTAAAATGACAAGAAAAAAACTAATGCATAAACTAAAAAACCTCCAACAAAGCTGTCTCAACCGCACTACGCTAGATGGCCCAAGGAACAGTTACCAAAGATGGTAATGTGGAAAGAAGAAGAGATTCTAAGGACCAAGAAACTACAGTAAATATTACTTCAACATTAACTAAAAAATGTACAAATTATCACCACCCTTAAGGATAACTAGGGGTCCCATCACGTATCTGAGGTAAAAAAGAAATAACTGTAATAAAGAGAATTAAAAGGAAAATACATGCCAACTATCTCCTAAGTAGTGAAGTAGGAGGATACCAATTTATAGTCATATGTAAACAGCTGATGATATCCCCTTTCTCGACAACAAACCAATCCTAAGGGGCCTCGTTCCCCCATACTCCAAATGAGCTCAACACCAATCACCATGGGGGTAGTTTTGAGTTCCCGCCAAAAACATTTTGAAAAAACCTGCTACTACTCCTTCAAATCTTTGGCTCATGCCTCTCAATGCTATATACTTGAATCTATGAACTTGATAACGTTGTGAATCTCTCACTACAATAAAACCAATCACCAACACAACACTTTAAGTTTTGGATATTTCTAATTGTGTCTTCCTTAAACCTTGTTCCACTTAAAAGACATAAAAAACAACTAATTTATTATGATAATTTGAAACCCTGATTTGGGACTGCATCAAATAATCATTGAACAGTAATTTCTTCAATCATGACATGTGGGAATTCTACATTTACAATTGTACAAAAAGAAAAAGTGTATCCAAACCAGTAAAGAGAACTATCGCTTTATCTGAATTTACTCATTTTCATCAAATCTCTTTGTTCCAATTAAGAGACTTCAAAAATAACTAACTCTTTATCATAATATGAAATCCTAACTTGGGATCATGTTCTACTTTATTTGAATTTAATCAGTTTCATCAAATCTCTTTGTTCCAATTAAGAGACTTCAAAAACAACTAATTCTTTATCATAATTTGAAATCTTAACTTGGGATCAGGATCTGCATCAAATAATTACTGAAAAGTAATTTTAAAGACCACTTATCTGACCCAATTTTAATATGGTATCAGAGCCATGGTTTCAACGCTGAGCCTAGATGGGCCGGATAAGTGGTCTTTGGACCCAAGGTTTCGAGTGGAAATGGTGTTCAGAGGAACCAATTTCAAACCTTATAATGTTTCTGAGTGCCAAGGGGTTACTTTTTCATGTTATGAAGCTCAGAAGGAGTAGCGATAGAATAAAACTGCAGCCGGCATGGTATTTGACCATAGAGGGAGAGAGAGAGATCAACACTTGGGATGTTGGAGCCGTAGGATCTGTTCAAAAGGACAGGAAAAACATTTACGACTGCCAGATCTGGAGAAAGTGCAGAAAGGGTAACTTGGAAGCACTTCGAACTTCGCGACATCGGTGAAACTAAATGCAAAGGTAAGAGAAAAGATGAAACCCGAAGCTCTGAAGTCCGAAGGAGACCTACACCGTAGATCGTAGGAAAAGATCCTGATCGTTAGATCCATGTCTAGGAAGGCAAAGGGAAGTCACTTCAGAGGATTTCAAGTGTGGAGTGTGACAAACTCCCAAAGTCCCGAAGGCCGAAGTAGATCGCAATCGTCCGTTGTGAAGGACATGCGTCAAGAGATCATGTACTTTGGGTGGAAGTACTTCGGGAGAAGGCAAGTGCTATGAGTTTGAAACTCCCAAAGCCCGAAGTGCCAAAGTCACTCATAGCCATTGATCATGAAGGAGGACACACGTGGGTGGATCGTGAACTCTGGGAGAAAGCGCTCCGGGAAAAAATTGAGCGTAGAGGAGTTGAAACTCCCGAAGTCTGAAGCTCCGAAGCCCGAAGAGCCAAAGTGGTGAGTCATGATGACATCACCTAGATGTGACGTGGACACATGGGTTATGTGCCAAGTGTAAGTGGATTCCTAACCGTGGAATATTAAGATGACATTAGGAACGTGACGAGTGTCACCCATTTGAATGGGCCATGTATTAGTCGCTAGTATTCCTGCATGTGGCATCCTGTATGAGTAGGGTTAGTGGGGCCCGAGGTTATGTAATGTAGTTAAAGGTCAGAGGACCCACAATGGTGTTGATCATGATACATCAAGATCAACGTCTAGGAGACATTGCGGGGACCCAAGTTGCACGAAAGCTAATTCTCCAAGGCGGTACCACAATCCAAACCATGGTTTCACTGAGGGGTTATGTGTTAGCATTAGAAGAATTGTGGGATGAAAGACAGGTTGCTCCAAACCATCGTTGCATGCCCCCGCAATTGGAAAACGTTAAGTGATGTGATGTAATGACGTCACTAAAGGTGATTGGGAATGTTCATAGATTAACAATTCGGATGTGAGATCCTCCGAAGCTCCAAAGTCCCGAAGACTCGAAGACTTGGAAATCAAACATCTGGGGTTCCATAGTAAGTGTTAGTCGTTGGATGCTAGGTAGACATGGACTGTTGATCCACTCTACTTCATGATTTCGGTAACTCTGAACTCCGAGAGATTGTTGTTTTGTTCTTTGAAAATCTTCTGAAGCCGAAGGTCAAAGGCCCGAGTAAGTGCTTATTGATCTAGCGCTTGGTCATGACCCATGGTCGCATGGGTTGGGAACCGAGAGAAAAGGGCTAGTCATCGAAAAATTAATAGAGCAGAGTTCTGAAAGAAGAAATTTATGAGGATTATTGATTGAACGAGAATCATAGAGAATGAAAACTAAATGTTTTCTTGAATCAGATTCGTTTATGAAGGTTGTGGGATTTCTTAAGGAATGTTGGCCTGACAAATTTCGGTTTTCTTCACATTGTGTTTGCAGAAGTTTAACGAGTGCCAGAACCGAATAGAGTTTCCACTGAGTGAAAAGAAATGGAGGAGGCACATAATGCTTCCAGGTCAGAGAATGAAGCTAAAGGGATAGATGTTCATTTGGGAGTTGAAGGGTTGAACTCCAATGGGCATGGAGAAGAGATAGATAATGAAGGGCATATGATGAAAATCATTGAAAGATTGTAGAAATATGCCCAAACTCACCGAGCAGATAGTAGAAATCTCATGAAAGCTAAGGAACAACAGGGAGAATTCAACTTAAAGTTGATGAAGAGTCTGGAGAGAATATAAAAGAAGTTGGACAAGGAAAGAGACTCAAGCAAAATAGGGAGTCACCAGACTTTTGAGGGAAGAGGATCAAGGAGTGTTGGTAGACACCATCATCACTCCCAAGGTCGCTCCAAGAGGAGGGCACACAATAGTTCAAGCCCATATCCTACCAGAAAGAACAGGAGATATGGAGTGGATGAACTGAAGGGAAAAATGAACAAGATTAAGCCTCCTACGTTTGATGGAGAACACAAGAAGGAGGAATATGTCGAAACATGGTTGCTTGGCATGAGGAAATATTTCCAACTGTAGAATTATTCCTCTCATGCAGAAGGAAGAATTGCAATTTATCAACTGAAAGGAAAGGCATCCATGTGGTGGGATAAGATTGTGAAGGTGCAACACATTAGAGAGAAAGATATCACTTGGAAAGAATTCAAGAAGTATTTCGAGAAGAAATACTTGACTAAGAGATATTATGACAGAAAGATGAAAGAGTTCTTTGAACTCAAGCTCGGTAGCATTACCATTGATGAGTATGAACGAAGGTTTTTGGAATTACTGAAGTATGTTTCGTTCATCAAGGATGAGATTGTCAAGATTCAAAGGTATCTGAGTGGACTGCCACCTTCCATTGGTGACAAGATCCAGTATGATGAACCTAAGACTATGGAAGAAACTATAAGAAGAGAAAAATGCTTATATAAGAAGCAAAGAGAGAAGCCTACTTTCTGGAAGGCTTGGGAATACAAGAAGAAATTCAAGATGGTTCAGAGGAAGAAGAGAAATAAGCCACCCTTTTTCAGAAACAGTCCTCAAGGACAACCATCTTTTAGAGAGCCCAGGAAGGCTGAAGTGGGTGGGAAAATGCCAAAACAACCACCTATGGAATGTTGGGGTTGTAAAGGAAGCCATAGGTACAAAGATTGCCCCCACATAAATGACAAAGTGAGAGCTGTCCACAATGTTCAACAGGATGAAACAGTGGAGGACATGGGTAGTAGAATACCTAGGATCTACATAGCCCTGGACAACAAGCAAGCAGAATATCAATCTCACATGATTGAAGTGGAAGGTACGATTAACAACCAACCATTTACTATTTTAATTGATTCAGGGGCTAGACATAGTTATATAGATCCTAGAGTGGTGGAAAGTTTGCAATTGTCGAGAAGAAAACATGGAAAATTTTGGTTAGTGTAGCTGGCTACAGGAACCGAGAGAAAGGTTATGAAATTGGTTAAGTCCTATCCTATGGACATGAATGGACTGAGCATAAAGGATGAATTGAACATTTTTCCTTTAGGTTCTTATGACTGTCTAATTGGGATGGACTGGTTGGACCAACACCATGCCATCTTGGACTATCATAGCAAGGAATTCATTTGCCTGGATGAGGAAGGAAATCAGAAAACAGTCGAAGGAATTCCCAGAGTTGTTTTTGTCAGAGAAATCTCAACAATACAGCTGAAGAAGTGCTACAGGAAAGGATGTCAATTATTTGCAGCCCACATGGAGTAAGCACCTAAGGATAAAGTATCAAAGATCAAATATCATGCGGTAGTAAAAGAGTTTGAAGATGCATTCCAGGAGGTACCCGGATTACCCCTAAAGAGAGATATTGACTTCTCTGTAAACTTGATGCCTGGAGAAGCTCCAGTGTCAAAAACTCCTTACAAAATGAGTATACCAGAGCTGAAATAATTGCAATTGCAGCTTGGAGAGCTTTTGAAGAAGGGGTATATACGCCCAAGTGTGTCACCTTAGGGTGCCCTGATCTTGTTTGTGAAGAAGAAGGATGGGATGTTGAGATTCTGTATCTATTTCAGACAATTAAACAAAGTGATTGTAAAGAACAAGTATCCTTTGCCAATGATCGATGATCTCTTTGATCAGTTGAAGGATGCCAAGATATTTTCGAAAATAGATCTTAGATCAGGATATCACCAGGTAATAATAAAGGATGAAGACATCAGCAATACCGCCTTCAGAACAAGGTATGGTCATTATGAATTCACAGTGGTGCCATTTGGGTTGTCGAATGAACCCATTTTTTTATGTGCCTAATGAATGGTGTATTTAGGGACTATCTGGACAAGTTTGTCATAGTCTTTTTGGATGATGTCCTGGTGTATTCTAAATCAGAGGAAGAGCATGAACAACATTTGAGGATGGTGATGCAAGTGCTAAGAGAGAACCAACTATATTCCAAGTTGAGAAAATGCTCGTTTTATCAAAAGAAAATCCATTACTTGGGGAATATCATCTCAAAGGATGGGATAGCCGTAGATCCTGAGAAGATTGAAGACATAAGAGAATGGTCAGCACCGAAGAATGTGACATAATTCAGATCCTTTATGGGTCTAGCTCGCTATTATAGAACGTTCATTGTAGGGTTCTCAATGATAGCTCACCCTATCACTTCCTTGCAAAGGAAGGAGAAGAAATTTCAGTGGACAAAACAATGTGAGAAAAGCTTCAGTGATTGAAGCAACTGTTAACCAGTGCTCCAATCCTGAGGATTGCAGATCCGAATGAAGAATTTGTAGTGTGTACGAACGCATGCAAAGAAGGACTGGGAGGAGTCCTAAGTCAAAATGGGTTCGTAATTTGTTATGAATCCCAAAATTTGAAAGAGCACGAAAGGAACTATGCAACTTATGATTTGGAGTTGGCGGCCATCATTCACACTCTGAAGAAATGGAGACATTACCTCATGGGAAGGAAGTTTGAACTAAGGATAGACCATAACGGTCTGAAGTATTTGTTTGATCAACCAACCTTAAATTCTATGTAGAGTAGATGGTTGGAATTCCTTTGTGAGTACGACTTTGATATCAAGCATATTAAAAGAAAAGAGAAAAAAGTGGTCGATGCACTCAATAGGAGAGTGCATGAATTACATGATACAACCATTAGCATGTTCCAAACTGATATTAAAGGCAGAATTTTGGAGGCTGTAAATACATATTTGTAGTACAGGGATTTGGTAGAAAAGCTACAATAAGGTAAGATGCCACAGAAAGTGGAGAATTATAAATTGGAAACTGACGGAACAATTATGTACAAGAACAAGATTTATGTACCTAATGTCCAATACTTGAAACTTATGATTTTGAATGAAATTCATAATGTGTCTTATGCAGGGCACCCTGGATATTAGAAAACTGTGGCAACAGTCAAAGGCCATTACTTTTGGCCAAGTATGAAGAAAGAGATTGCAGAATACATCGCCAGATGTATGGAGTGTCAGAAGGTTAAAGCTGAGCACAGACACCCAACAAGGTTTCTACAACCTTTACCCATTCCTGAGTGGAAGTGGGAAGTGGTGACAATGGATTTCATCATAGGATTTCCCATAATCGGCAAGCAACATGATTCAATCATGGTGGTGGTGGACAAGCTTACGAAAGCTGCCCATTTTATTCCACTAAAGACTACTCACAAGGAAACTAACGTTGCTAATATTTTTATGAGGGAAATAACACGATTGCACGGTATTCCCAAGACAATTGTGTCTGACAGGGACCCGAAATTCACCTCAAAATTCTGGAAGGGGTTGTTCAAAGGATTCAAAACAAATCTGAACTTCAACACTGCTTATCATCCTGACTCTGATGGACAGACATAGAGGGTGAACAGAGTAATAGAAGACACACTAAGGATGTATGTGATGGATAAACCATCTAAATGGGAAGACTACCTACACTTGGTAGAATTCACCTACAACAATAGGTATCAAGAATCATTGAAGATGAGCCCATTTGAAGCACTTTATGGAAGAAAGTGCAATACTCCAGTAAGCTGGGATAATCCAGCTGATAGAGCAATGGTTGGGCTAGAGTTTCTCAAGGAAATGGAAGAGCAAATGATAAAAATTAAGCAGAATTTGAAGGCTAACCAAGATAGGTAGAAGCATTATGCTGATAAGAACATAACCCACCGAGATTTTAAAGTGGGTGACCATGTTTTCTTGAAAGTAAAATCCAATCAAAGTTCCCTGAAGCTGGGAAACTGCTCCAAGTTGGCAATCAGATTTTGTGGGTCATTTGAAATTCTAGAAAGGATTGGACCAATTGCATATATGCTTGCATTACCTTCATCCATGACTGTACATAATGTGTTTCATGTTTCATTGCTTTAGATATATATACATGATGCTAATCATGTTATCGATTGGAATGTGATTCAGGTGGAGCAAGAAGGTGTCTTGCAAGTGCATCATGTGCTCATATTGGACTGAAAAAGAAAACAGCTATGGAATCGAGCCATAAGGCTTGTAAAGGTCCAGTGGACCTGGTACGGTCCTGAGGACATGACATGGGAGCATGAGGATGCTATGTGGGCATAATACCCACATCTCTTTGAAGATTTTGAAAATCTTGCTGATGTTGTGTAAAAGTTAGACTAAGGATAGTGCAAAAATAAAGGGAGGGGATTGTAATACCCCAAGGACGTGCCCCAGTGATATTATGTATTGAAATCATGTTTATAGGATGGTGAGCCAAGTGTATATAAGTTGGTGGGATTATGTGTTATTTAGGTCGGAGAGCCTAGGTGTTAAGGCTAGGAGCCTGATTTTTGTATATGTAATTATGCAGATCATTAATAAAATATAAACACCACTGTGTGCCAACTGACCACGAAGAATGAATGATGGGGGACTAATATTCCACAAGGTTGGGCAAGGGAAGGAGGCTAAGTGTTGGGCCTAGGGCCTTACCTCTAAAGGGAATAATAATTTATTATTATTTCCTAAAAGGCTAAGGTGGTCAATTGACCAAGTCTTGTCCTAAGTTATTTGAAAAGGAACGTGTGAAAAAGGGAATGCATGCAGCTCTAGGAAGACAAGTGTCGACTTGGGCGCATGCAGTTAAAAGCTGAAGCGTCAGCTATGTTGGGGGTTCGTGAGTCATTCTTCCATCCTTCACCTTATTCGTTCTGCGATTTTCTTCCATACTCCGTCTGAGTTCACTGGAATCCTTCCCGAGAACCGTTTTTCTATGCACTAGACCTCTGCATAGCCACGCACCTTTGAAAATCAGATCCGTGAAGCCGACCCACGTCTTTTGTGAAACCTGAGCATACTGTAATTGTCTATGCCATGTATGTTATAATTGTGGGTTGTTGTGGCCATGCAGTCCCTTGGCTAAGTGTTATTTTTTGTCGTCATTTGTTCCTTGTTCAGACTTACTGTTGTCCTCCTTGTGCTGGAACAGAGCTGAAGAAGCATGTTGTCAGGCCTATGTGCAACACTCTCTTTAGGTGAGGGAGGTATTTGTGGTTGAAGAGGTAGGTTGTCATGCTTGTGAGCGACTCTCTCTAGGTGAGAGAGTGCACGGAGGAAGTGAGAAATCTTGGAAGGGGTCCTGTAGCTTCCACAGAGCTCGGAGAATTCTGGTCCAGCCTGCTGCTAAAGCCCAAGTCAAGGGAGGTTTAGCAACCGAAGGAATTTCCTATGTGACAGTGAAAGTGTATACTCTTGGGGTGGGACAGGCATGTGGGGAATGAGAGTCTATGAGCAGTGGGCATAAGTGGCTCCTGGGAGAGAATCCATCCTCATAAACTATGTGTCTTCCTGTTGACCTTGCCTAGCCTGGGATTCCCTTGCCCGGTTGAACATAGTCCTAGCTTGTTGGTGAGCTACTACTAATAGTGATGAGCAGCGTGCTCTAAGGCTGGGAGGTTCATGGAAGGTTTGCATGCAGTTGGTGGTGTTATTCCAGTTGAAATATAAGTATAATTTACGTGCTTAATTTTATGTTACGCATAATGCTTGAATGTTATCATGTATTTTGTTGCATGTATGAATTAATGTTAATTCTATTTAAGTCTGTATGATGGTAGTAACTCTATGTAAAATGTGTTAATTTGATTTAATGCATATTATATATAAGTGTATATTCCATAGTAGTGGAAAACACTTGACATTTTTCCATTCTATATTTACAATAGGAAATAAATAAAAAGTTTTTCTCTAATATTACCTCTGTCCCCCACCCTTGTAGGGTAATATTAGAGAAAAATTATTAAGTTTTCTCTAATATTATCCCCTCTCTCCCCCTTAATAAGTTTTCTCTAATATCACCCCTCTCCCCCACCCTCATAAGTTTTCTCTAATATTACCCCCCTCCCCCATGAGGGTGGGGGAGAAGGGTAATATTAGAGAAAACTTACTAGGGTGGGGGACGGGGGAAATATTAGAGAAAAATTATTAAGTTTTCTCTAATATTTCCCCCCTCCCCCACCCTATAAGTTTTCTCTAATATTACCCTCTTCCCCCACCCTCATAATAATATTTGAGGGTGGGGGAGGGAGGTAATATTAGAGAAAACTTAGGGTGGAGGAGGTGGGTAATATTAGAGAAAACTTAATAAGTTTTCTCTAATATTACCCCTTAGAGTGGGGGACGGGGGTAATATTAGAGAAAAATTATTAAGTTTATTATCCATGCACAAACAAGCAGGGCATTTGAATCTAAATCTTTAACACCGGAGTGAAAGAGAGTCGATTAGGGTCCTGGTCGACTGCTCAGACATAGACTAATAACTCAAAAAGAAAAGATAAGAGAACATAAGATAAGAACACAATTTTATTTGTATTAAAAAATCGCTCTAAAATCCGATGCCTACAATGAGGATATCACTCTATATATATAGAGTTTTCCAAAGCCAAAGCAATCTCATAGACCCGACCACTATTCGACATAAAATGGATATTCGATAGCCTGAATCCACGAAAGAGGCGTACAAAATCAAAAAAGAAAAGCTACAGTGTGGAGATTCGATAGCCTGAATCCACGAAAGAGTCATACAAAATCATAAAATCAAAGCTACAGTGTGGAGATTCTTTTAAAGAGGGAACCCATTAAAGCCTCGAACACGGATAAAAGTAGAAAGTACAATATTCCTTCACGAGGAAGGAGATACATGGCAAAAGCAAGACATGTAAAGGCCATTTGAAAAAATCAACTTTTGTCAGAATCATAATTTTCATGACTTAGTGGAGAATAAACTTCATCATTATCGTCATAGATGTCATTTCCATCAACAGGGTCTGGTGGAATGATACCGGGAACCAAATCATGCATCCAAACTGATTCATGTGCACGAAAACAGGCAGAGAACGAATAATGTGTAGAAATTTCAATACAAATTATATATTGCCTAGATTCTCCTAATCTAGAAATTATATGCCACTGTTAAATACATAATCGCTTCTACTAAAACTATTGCGGAATTTAAAACATGATCCCCGATTGCAATATCAAGAAGAGAGATCAATCACACATAACACAAATGTTTTACTGGGAAATCTTGAAGCTAAAAACCCCACTATCATATATTATGTTTATATCATGGATCATGAAACAATCTCATACAAAACTCTAATCCAAGAGCTCTCAGCACAATATAGAATCGTCTCACACTGTCATACAAAAATTAGCAAATGCATGTGCAAATTTACTGCCTCCAGACAACCTGCCTCCTCTACGCAACACCTACTAATGGAAAACCCTGTAATGAATTCGAATCCCTCTTTCCTAGGATGTGCATTCCTCATTGGAATATCCAATGTGTGTGTGGTTGCATGAATGTACCCACTAACGTCACAACTGATAACAAATTGTCCCTTTCACCTGTTATCTCAACTGGGTCTCCACTGGATCTGACATGCATGTAGTTAACAATGGTAAATCTTCAGTTGCATGTGAGATCAGTGATTGTGAATTAATTAATAATTAATTCACTGATCTCTCACTAGTGTAAGTTTAGTTACAACTAGTACAACTGAGCTTAACTCACTTAACTGAGTTAAACTACTTCACAACTCACATAACTACACCTCCAATTGTGTTACAACTTTGAATCAATCAGTTACAACTAATTCGACTTGGATGTCCCACCAGTCAACCTTTAAACTCGAATTTCCTATAGCTAACTGATTTTCTATTTCAGTTAATTATTTCAAGTGATTATGAGATAATAGATTAATATTTATTGTCCAATTTATTTAAGGGAAAAATAAATTAGAAACACATTTCTTGTTGACTTTTCAACACTCCCTCTCAATAAGAAAGGGATTATCCTTCACCCTGATCCTATCTCTATGGTATTTGAATTTGCTCCTGGTGAGCGCCTTCGTCAGAATGTCTGCATCTTAATCTTCCATAGGAATGTACTGAAGCAACATGATATTTTGCTGCACACAATCTTCTAGATGATGATACCGGATATCTATATGCTTAGATATATCATGAAACACAGGATTAATCAAGAGTTTAATGAAACTCTGATTATCACAATAAATCATTGTCGGATCTAAATGAGAACCAAACAAACCAACCAAGATCTTTCTCATCTAGATAGCCTCACATGCATCTTGACTTGCTTCCATGTATTCCGCTTCTGCTGAAATGAGTGCCACTGATCTCTACTTCCTACTGTACCAAGAAACAACTGTAGATACGATACTAAAGATCCCCTCTGATGTGCTCTTTCTATCTGTTGGGCTGCCCACCCAATCTGTATCTGTGAAGCCATGGAACTTCTCCTCATCTGTCTATCTGTACCATAATCCATACTTAGATGTGCCCCTCAGGTATCTTAGGACATGCTTACCTACCTTCCAAAAGAGCTTGGTAGGCTTAACCATCGCTTGAATTAGTTGGTTAACCGCATAGAAAATATATGATCTCGTGTTCACTAGATACATTAGCGAACCCGGTAACTGTCGATAGACAGTAGCATCCACTACCTCTCCAGAAGTAGCATCCTCTTTCCTCCAGTTTCCTGGAAGAGGAGTATCCATGGGTTTGCAACCCTCCATGTGAAACTTACCTAGTATCTCCCTTGCATACTTTCCTTGAGACACAAAAAGTTCACCATCTCGCTGCCATATTTCTGATCCAAGAAAATAATGAAGGAGGCCCAAATCCTTCATCTCGAACTCCTTTGCAAGGTCCTCCTTGCATGAGTGTATCAGCTGCTCATCACCAGTCAGTATTAAATCATCAATTGGTATAGGTTTGCATCCACTTCACTTTTGGTAAAGCCTAGTCTGGTGAAATAACTGTCTATCAGAGTGTACCAAGCACGGGGTGCTTGCTTCAGCCCATACAATGCTCTCTTGAGTCTGCACACGTGTGACTCCATGTCGAAGGTCTCAAAATATTCTGGCTGCTCAATGTACACTTCTTCCTCAATGATCCCATTGAGAAACACAATTTTTACATCCATCTGATGAATGCGCCAGCCCATCTGCGCTGAGAGTCCAAAGATGGATATTATGGAAGAGTACCTTGCGACAGGTGAAAAGGTCTCATCATAATCTATCCCCTTGATATGTGAGAAGCCCCAGGCCACAAACCTGGCCTTGTATTTATCCACACTCCCATCAACATATTTATTTACCTTGTAGATCCATCTTGAACCTACCACTGATTTTTCGACCGGTCTTGGGACAATTTACCATGCACTATTTTTTACAATGGATTCATACTCCTCCACCATAGCATCAACCCAAGTGGGATCCTACACTGCTTCCTGAAAGCAATATGGTTCAGTCACAATACATTTTCTCATGAGAGCCATGTATCCATTAAATTGATCAGGAGATTGTCTCTGTCTGTGCTGTGAAGTAGGGGCTCCTACATTCTGTGCAACATCTAGTCTCAATCTATTAGCTTTTGTAGTGCGCTTTCTTCCATTTCTGATGGATGGATCTGCTTGAGTGGCTTCCTCCACTCCATGAACCTCCTCATGTGGCTGATCCACATATTGAGACTCATCTTTGGGAACCAACAGTTCCTCCTCTGCATGAAAGTCTAGCTCCCTCTCAAGCGACAACCGCATGGCTTTCCCCTCATCGAATTTTATATCTCGTCGCATAAAAGTCATATTACTATTAGGAAAATACACACAATAATTATGGGGTGTTTCTGTGTACCCCACAAATATCCCAACTTCAGCAGTTGGTTCCAGCTTCTTCCTGGCATCCTTGGTCACATGCACATAAACAAATGAGCCAAAAATATTAAAGTGTGAAACATCAGGTTTCTTACCAGTGAAAGATTCTTTAGGTGTACTCATTCCAAGTACTCTATGAGGACAACGTTTTTTCACATAAACCGCAGCGTTGCATGCTTCCGCCCACAAATGCATTGGTAGGCCCTGATCATGCAACATCGCTCGTGCTACACCCACAATCGTTCTGTTCTTCCTCTCCGTGACCCCATTTTGCTGTGGGTTATGAGGTGCTATGAGTTCTCTTCGAATTTCTTCTTTGCTGCATAAGTCTTTGAATTCGTTAGAGATGTATTCTCCACCATTATCATTCCTCAGAGCCTTCACTTTCTTCCCCAACTCTTTCTCCACCAATTCTTTAAACTCATAGAACTTTGAGAATGTTTGATCCTTTTTTTGCATGAAGAAGATCTAGCGTTTATGAGAAAAATCATCAACAAAAATAACATAATACTTATGTTTTGTTGTTGAAGCAACCGAGAATGGTCCACACACGTATGTGTGAACTCTCTCCAGGATCACCGAAGCATGATTCTCCTTTTCATGAAAGGTGGACTTTACATACTTCCCCATCGTGCAACCCTTGCACTGATATAACTCAACAAGTGTTCCCATTGGAAGTCCAGTAGATATTTATTGCATGATCTTCAAGGCTCCATGATGAAGATGGCCCAATCGCCTATTCCATAATTCGCCCTCATCCTGGCTCACCACTTTTTCTGCCTTGCCCATCATGGCAATACAACCATCTACCTCCATCTTGTAGATATTCTTAACTCGAATCCCTATCTTCTTGACTTGACCCTGTTTTTTATGTCCCAGGAAAGATTTTCCATCGCTGAAAACAAGGTCATGGCCTCTTTACTCCAACATTGCAACTGAGACCATGTTTTTCTTTAGACCTGGAACATTCATAAAATATTTCAATTGAAATGGTTTACCTAACTCCCCATGAAAGGTAATGGTACCAATTCCACTTGCACTGTATCGTCCATCGTCACCCATCTCTATATGCATTTTGAGATCTTTCTCCTCCAAGTCACTGAAAAACTCCTTATCTCCCGTCATGTGGAGGGAAGTGCCACTATCCAAATACCACACTGATCCCAATGCACTTGAAGCCATGCATGAGATGAAAGAGAAGTCAAGTTCAAATTGTGAGGCAAGGGCCTCACCAGCTGCAGCTCCAACAACCTTCTTGTTCTTCTTCGTCTACGGACAATTAGTAGCAAGATGCCCATGTTCATGACAGTGAAAACACTTCACTTTGGACAAATCCAGCTTCTTGACTTTAGACTCAGATTTTGAATGCAATTTCTTCCCCTTCCATTTCCTTGCCTTGGAATCCAAAGCACAATCCTCTTCATCATCATTCTTTGATGAAGAGACATCTCTGGTGTTCCTCCTGAACTCCTCCTACACTAGATCCGACCATAGTCATTCCCAATTTGGAAATTTTTCCTTTCCATTGACAGAGTCTTGATAACTATGTCAATTTTTGGGAAGTCCTGGGAGAGACAAGATCACCAAATCATCATCAACGACTGTTATTCCCACACTCCCCAGCTCATCCCGACATTGGGAAAACTTCGTGAGATATTTTGGAATGGAGTCACCCTTCTCCATCTTGATCTTCTTGAGTTTATCTTTGAGCGCCAATTTCCTATGGTCACTGTTGTTTTGGAATAGATCTGTCAAAGCCTTCCACATTGCATATGGTGTGGCTTTCCCATGGAGGTTTGAGACAATGTGGTCTCATACTCCCTCCAACAGTATCCTCCTCGCCTTTTCCACTTTCTTTTTCCATGCATCAAGATTTGCAACATCTGCAACATCTGGCTTAGGAACATCTTTGTCAATGAATTCCCTCAAGCCATTGTCTTCGAGTACTGCCTCCATCCTGTCCTTCCAAGAAATTTAGTTCGAGCTGCCCTTGAGTGCATAATCTAACCTTAAGCCATTGAAATCCATTTCAATCTTGAATCAGCTGTAGCACTAAGAAAGTATTTCTGCAAATTTGAATTCTATCCAATCACAAACTCAGCTTCTGCAATCTTTTGTGCTATGGTAGCATGTAGAAATTTCAATACAAATTATGTATTTCTTAGATTCTCCTGATGTAACAATTATATGCCACTGTTAAATACATAATTGCTTCTACTAAAATTATTGTGGAATTTAAAACACGATCTCCAATTGCAATATCAAGAAGAGAGATCAATCACACATAACACGTATGTTTTACCGGGAAAGATTAAAGCTAAAAACCCCACTATCATATATTATGTTTATATCATGGATCATGAAACAATCTCATAAACAACTCTAATCCAAGAGCTCTCAGTACAATATACATTCGTCTCACACTATCATACAAAAATTGGCAAATGCATGTGCCAATTTACTGCCTCCAAACAACCTGCCTCCTCTACACAATACCTGTTAATGGAAAACCCTGCAATGAATTTGAATCCCTCTTGCCTAGGCTTCACATTCCTCATTGGCATATCCAATGTGTGTGTGGTTGCATGAATGCACCCACTAAAGTCACAAATGATAGCAAACTGTTCCTTTCACCTGTTATCTCAACTGGGTCTCCACTGGATTTGACATGCATGTAGTTAACAGTGGTAAATATTTAGTTGCATATGAGATCATTGATTGTGAATTTATTAATAATTAATTCACTGATCTCTCATTAGTGTAAGTTTAGTTACAACTAGTACAACTGAGCTTAACTCACTTAACTGAGTTAAACTACTTCACAACTCACATAACTACACCTCCAACTCTGTTACAACTTTGAATCACTCAGTTACAACTAATTCAACTTGGATGTCCCACCAGCCAACCTTTAAACTCGAATTTCCTATAGCTAACTGATTTTCCATTTCAGTTAATTATTTCAAGTGATTATGAGATAATAGATTAATATTTATTGTCCAATTTATTTAAGGGAAAAATAAATTAGACACACATTTCTTGTTGACTTTTCAACAAAATGTTGCATGAAGGAATATTGGATATGGGATGGTAGGTAAAATTCTCCATAGAAATCATAAGAAGGAAAGAATGCCAATTGTTGGTCATTTGTAAAACCAAAATGATAAAACACACCTTTATACAAAAGGTTGAACTGCAAGGTGTCATAGTTTAATGTTTCTTCTGAGATCTCTATATGTAAAAATGATAGCAACAACTATGGAGTAACATGCTTTAAGGCAGACACCCTTGGTATATATTGTTGAAGAATTAGGTTGAACCATGGACTCCATGTCCTGAATGGACTTTGGATATCTTCACAATACATAATGATACTTATATTTTTATATGTCTTGGCAAATTGATGGATTGCAAAATAATCTTCCCATCGTAGATCATGATCAAATATATAGGCATAATGCATAAGCTCGTGAGGTGGATGAGTATGCCCAAAGAGAATCATGTCATTGACTTGCTTCCAAGTATGGTTTTAGGAAGTTCTTCCAATCCAAGAATTGGCCCATCTATGAAGTATGTTCTGCTGAATTTCTGGAGTAAGGTTGTGTATAAGTCGTGAAAAACATTCCCAACATAATTGAACAGAACAATTAGAACATATGGTAATGGGGTAGGTGGAAGAAGATGTGTTGGATCTTGATCCCATGTAGGAGAACATTTTTAAATCCTTGCAGGCTCCTTCTCTAAATAACATATCGACCAAGTAATTTCTAGATACAAATTTGTAGATGATATCAAAATCAAAACCATCTAACCATAATTCCCTTCTGAGGACTCTAGAATTACCTTTCTCAAGCAACCGGTGGTTGTGTAACATTCCTTTCATATGCTTGAGGTCTGTTTTGACTGTAAAATTGACACTTTTGAGGAATAATCTGAACCTTGTAATTCCTTTTTTAACAACCAAGATTTCTTTGTGAGAAGATGGATATTTTGATTCAGTAGGATTAAATGTGTCGAATGCATAAGCATAGCTTCATATCTATTGGAGTGTTTCTAAAGTAAGAATGTTTCCCAAAAACCATTAGATGCATCAGTCTCTAAGATGAAACGAAGATCCATGTTAGGTAATTGCAGAGGTGGTAGATTTTGAATCTTCTCCTTAATTCTTCTGACAACTGTGGTCATGGAAAGACCTGAACTAGAACCTGGCTTAAGACGGTGTTGGAGTGTCTTTGTATCCTTAGCCTAATTTTCATAAAACTGCCTGATATAGTTTAAACATCCAAGAAAGCACTGAACTTGCTTTATGTCAGGCAAACTGTAAAGAAACTGGAGTAGAGCCTTTAAGACATGAGGCTGCAATTGGATAGTTCCTTTGTATATATACAGTCCTAGATACTCAATATTAGTCTGTCATATTAAAAATTTGTCTGGTGACTTGGAGATCACCAAACCATGCTTAAAAACAAAAGAGTGAAATTCTTCAAGATGTTTTTTGTGTTCATTAACATCTCGACTAAAAACAAGTAAATCATCAATATAAACAAGAAAAAAAGTTAAAGGTTTGAAGATATCTTCCATATGCTTCTGGAATTTTGAGGGTGCATTAGTCAAGCCAAATGGCATGACTTTCCACTGGTACTACTCTTGGGGAACCACAAAAGAATTTTTGTACCTATCTTCAGGAGAAATTCCTAGCTGCCAGAAACCACTCTTGAGATCAAACTTGTTGAATATATTAGCATTAACCAGCTTGCTGAATAGGAGCTCCTTATTAATTTTTCTCTAATATTACCCCCCTAATATGTTTTCTCTAATATTACCTCCCTCCCCTACCCTTATTAGAGGAAAATTAATAAGTTTTCTCTAATATTGCCCCTTAGGGTGAGGGAGAGAGGCAATATTAGAGAAAACTTAATAAGTTTTCTCTAATATTACTCCCCTAATAAATTTTCTCTAATATTACTCCCCTCCCCGACCCTCATATTATGAGGGTGGGAGAGGGGGGTAATATCATAGAAAACTTATTAAGATTCAAGATTTCTCTAATATTACCCTCTTCCCCCACCCTCATAATATGAGGGTCGAGGAGGGGGGTAATATCAAAGAAAAATTATTAAGATTTATCTAATATTACCCCCTTCCCCCACCCTCATAATAAGGGTGGGGGAGTAGGGTAATATTAGAGAAAACTTATTAGGGAGAAATATTAGAGAAATAATAAGTTTTGAATTCGGTGATCCTGGATGAGGAAGGAAATCGGAAAATAGCCCAAGGAATTCCCAGAGCTGTCGTTGTCAGAGAAATATCAAGAATACAACTGAAGAAGTGCTACAGGAAAGGATGTCAATTATTTGCATCCCACATGGAGGAAGCACCTAAGGATAAAGTATCAAAGATCGAAGATCATGCGGTAGTAAAAGAGTTTGAAGATGTATTCCAGGAGGTACCTGGATTACCCCCGAAGACAGATATTGACTTCTCTGTAAACTTGATGCCTGGAGCAGCTCCATTGTCGAAAAATCCTTACAGAATGAGTATACCAGAGCTGAAAGAATTGCAATTGCAGCTTGAAGAGATTATGAAGAAGGGTTATATACACCCAATTGTGTCACCTTGGGGTGCCCTGATCCTGTTCGTGAAGAAGAAGGATGGGACGTTGAGATTATGTATCGATTTCAAACAATTAAACAAAGTGACTATAAAGAACACGTATCCTTTGCCAATGATCGATGATCTCTTTGATCAGTTGAAGGATGCCAAGATATTTTTGAAAATAGATCTTAGATCAAGATATCACTAGGTAAGAATAAAGGATGAAGACATCAACAAGACTGCCTTCAGAACAAGGTATGGTCATTATGAATTCACAGTGGTGCCATTTGGGTTGTCAAATGCACCCGTTGTTTTTATGTGCCTAATGAATGGTGTATTTAGGGACTATCTGGACAAGTTTGTCATAGTATTTTTGGATGACATCCTGGTGTATTCCAAGTCAGAGGAAGAGAATGAACAACATCTGAGGATGGTGTTGCAAGTGATAAGAGAGCACCAACTGTATTCCAAGTTGAAAAAATGCTCGTTTTATCAAAAGAAAATCCATTACTTGGGGCATATCATCTCAAAGGATGGGATAGTCGTAGATCCTGAGAATATTGAAGCCATTAGAGAAAGGTCAGCACCAAAGAATGTGATAGAAGTCAGATCCTTTATGGGTCTAGCTGGCTATTACAGAAGGTTCATTGCAAGGTTCTCAATGATAGATCACCCTATCACTTCCTTACAAAGGAAGGAGAAGAAATTCCAGTGGACAGAAGAATGTGAGAAAAGCTTTCAGCGATTGAAGCAACAGTTAACTAGTGCTCCAATCCCGAGGATTACAGATCCGAATGAATACTTTGTAGTGTGTACGGACGCATGCAAAGAAGGACAAGGAGGAGTCCTCAATCAAAATGGGTTCGTAATTTGTTATGAATTCAGAAAGTTGAAAGAGCATGAAAGGAACTATGCAACTCATGATTTGGAGTTGGTGGCCATCGTTCACGCTATGAAGAAATGGAGACATTACCTCATGGGAAGGAAGTTTGAACTGAGGACATACCATAACGGTCTGAAGTATTTGTTTGATCAACCAACCTTAAATGCTAGGCATAGTAGATGGTTGGAATTCCTTTGTGAGTACGACTTTGATATCAAGAATATCAAAAGAAAAGAGAACAAAGTGGCTGATGCACTCAAGAGGAGAGTGAATGAATTACATGCTACAACCATTAGCATGTACCAAACTAATATTAAAGGAAAAATTTTGGAGGCTGCAAATACATATTTGCAGTACAAGGATTTGGTAGAAAAGATACAACAAGGTAAGATTCCACAGAAAGTGGAGAATTATAAATTGGAAACTGACGAAACACTTATATACAAGAACATGATTTATGTACCTAACATCCAGGACTTGAAACTTATGATTTTGAATGAAATTCATAATGTGCCTTATGCAGGGCACCCTGGATATCATAAAACTGTGGCAGCAGTCAAAGGCCATTACTTTTGGCCAGGTATGAAGAAACATATTACATAATACATCGCCATATGTATGGAGTGTTAGAAGGTTAAAGCTGAGAACAGACACCCAAAAGGGTTTCTATAGACTTTACCCATTCCTGAGTGGAAGTGGGAAGTGGTGACAATGTATTTCATCACAAGATTTCCCAGAACTGGAAAGCAACATGATTCAATCATGGTCATGGTGGAAAATATTTCGGAAGTTGCCCATTTTATTCCACTAAAGACTACTCATAAGGAAGCTTACGTTGCTGATATTTTTATGAGGGAAATAACACGATTCCACGGTATTCCCAATACAATTGTGTCTGACAGGGACCCGAAATTTACCTCAAAGTTCTGGAAGGGGTTGTTCAAAGGATTCGAAACAAATCTGAACTTCAACACTTCTTATCATCCTGAGTCTGATGGACAGACAGAGAGGGTGAACAGAGTAATATAAGACATGCTAAGGATGTATGTGATGGATAAACCATCTAAATGGGAAGACTACCTACACTTGGTAGAATTCGCCTACAACAATGGGTATCAAGCATCATTTAAGTTGAGCCCATTTGAAGGACTTTATGGAAGAAAGTGAAATGCTCCAGTAAGCTGGGATAATACAGTTGATAGAGAAATGGTTGGGCAGAGTTGCTCAAGGAAATGGAAGAGAAAATGCTAAACATTAAGCAGAATTTGAAGGCTTCCCAAGATAGGTAGAAGAGTTATTGTTGTGGTGGGAAATCCCCCTACGGACTAGCATTTAGGGTTATATTATGCATGTAGATGAGACTGAAGGAATCCTACTTTCTACTGTCGTCCTAGACCTAATCCCCATTTCTTTTAAGCAAATACATGGTTAGATGAACATACCTTGTTTCAGGCGTTCAATGTCGATCCTTCTTCACGCTTGATCGCTTGTTGGCAACTCTCCTCCCAAGACTAACCTACATACAAAACAAACAAAAAAATATACATGCATTTTACCTACAGATTAATGGGTTAGAGATTCAAACATATATTCAAGAAACTATGAATAACTCATATAGTGGGACGAGAAAAACATTTCTTTATTAATTTTAATGAATCAACTTACAATGTCAAGACCGACCACCGCTCCGTGAACCTGATCCTGGGCTCCTCTTCAACTGTCCTCCAACTTCTTTGCTCTGTATCTCTTCTTGCACAAGGATGGCTAAAGGGTTGGGACAATGGGAATGTGCAATTGGGTATACTTTCTTTACTATTATTCTCCTCCTCCAAATGGGACCCCTAACCCTTCTTTTATAGGCTAGAAGAAGCTAGGTATTTGGATGAACCCTCAGCCATGCATGACTGGAAGGTTTAGTTAACTTACCCAAAGTTGTGTGTTCCATCGGAAACTTTCCTTTTTTCATGTTTTTTTAGGTACACGTGGGTTGTTTTGGGTCAGCTAGTGTGTACACACGTTCAGTAATGGAGTAGGGCACGTGGGCCCTTATAAAAGAGGTTTTTAAGAAGAGTTGTTCAACAATGCTTTGGTAAAAAAGGAATCTGAGATGGCATGATGCTAGGTAATCATGTCTGGTGCAAATTAGGGTTATAACAGTTATGCTAATAAGAACAGAACCCACTGAGAGTTTAAAGTGGGTGACCATGTTTTACTGAAAGTAAAAGCCAATAGAAGTTCCATGAAGCTGGGAAACTGCTCCAAGTTGGCAACCAGATTTTGTGGGCCATTTGAAATCCTACAAATGATTGGACTAGTTGCAGATATGCTTGCATTGCCTACATCCATGAATATACATAATGTGTTTCATGTTTCATTTCTTAAGAAATATATGCATGATGCTAATCATGTTATCGATTGAAATGTGATTCAGGTGGAACAAGAAGGTGTCTTGCAAGTGCATCCTGTGCGCATATTGGACCGGAAAAGAAAACATCTCTGGAATCGAGCCATAGGGATTGTAAAGGTCCAGTGGACCTGGTATGGTCCTGAGGATACGACATGGGAGCATGAGGATGCTATGCGAGCATAATACCCACATCTTTTTGAAGATTTTGAAAATCTTGTTGATGCTGTGTAAAAGTTGCATTGAGGACAATGTAAAAATAAGGGGAGGGGATTGTAATACCCCAAGGATGTGCCCCAATGATATTATGTATTGTAATCAGGTTTATAGGATGGTGAGCCAAGTGTATATAATTTGGTGGGATTATGTCTTATTTAGGCCGAAGAGCCTAGGTGTTAAAGGCCAGGAGCCTGATTTTTGTATATGTAATTATGCAGATCATTAATAAAATATAAACATCATTGCATGCTGACGAACCACGAATAAAGAATGATGGGGGACTAGGATTCCACAAGGATGGGCAAGGGAAGGAGGCTAAGTGTTGGGACTAGGGGCTAATCTAGGGGCTTACCTCTAAAGGGAATAATAATTTATTATTATTTCCTAAAAGGCTATGGTGGTCAATTGACCAAGTGTTGTCCTAAGTTCTTTGAAAAGGAATGTGTGAAAAAGGGAACGCATGCAGCGCGAGGAAGACACGTGTCGACCTGGGTGCATGCAGTTAAAAGATGAAGCATCAGCTTTGTTGGGGGTTCGCAGGTCATTCTTCCATCCTTCACTTGAGTCGTTCTGCGATTTTCTTCCATACTCTGCCTGAGTTCGCTGGAATCCTTCCCAAGAACCGTTTGTCTCTACACTGGACCTCTGCATAGCCACACACCTCTGAAAATCAGATCCGTGAAGCCGACCCACTTCTTTTGTGAAACCTGAGCATACCATAATTGTCTATACCATGTGTTTTATAGTTGTGGGATTTTGTGGCCACGCAATCCCTTGGCTGAGTGTGATTTGCGGTCGTCAGCTGTTCCTTGTTGAGGCTTATTGTTTTCCTCCTTGTGTTGGAATAGAGTTGAAGAAGCAGGTTGTCAGGCCTGTGTGTAACACTCTCTCCAGGTGAGGGAGGTGGCTTTGGTTGAAGAGGCAGGTTGTCAGGCCTGTGAGCAACTCTCTCCAGGTGAGAGAGTGCGCAGAGGAAGTGAGAAATCCTGGAAGGGGTCCTATAGCTGCCATAAAGCTCGGAGAATTCTGGTTTGGCCTGCTATTAAAGCCCAAGGCAAGGGAGGTTTAGCAACCGAAGGACTGTCCTGTGTGACAATGAAGGTGTATACTCTTGGGGTGGGACAGGCATGTGGGGAATGAGAGTCTGTGAGCAGTGGGCATAAGTGGCTCCTGGGAGAGAATCCATCCTCATAAATTCTGTGTTTTCCCGTTAACCTTGCCTAGCCTAGGATCCCCTTGCCCGGTGGATCTTGGTCCCAGCTTGGGGGTGACCTACTTCTGAGAGTGATGAGAAATGAGGTCTAAGGCTAGGAGGTTCATGGAAGGTCTGCACACAATTGGTGGTGTTATTCCAGTTGAAATATAAGTATAATTTATGTGATTAATTTTATGTTACACATAATCCTTGAATGTTATCATGTATGAATTACTGTTAATTCTATTTAAGTCTGTATGATGGTAACAACTCTATGTAAAATGTGTTAATTTGATTTAATGCATATTATATATAAGTGTATATTCCGCGGTAGTGGAAAACAATTGACATTTTTCCATTCTATATTTACAATAGGAAAGAAATAAAAAGTTTTTCTCTAGGAGCAGGGTAATATTAGAGAAAAATTACCAGGGTGGGGGAAGGGGGCAATATTAGAAAAGATATTATTTTTTCTCTAATATTTCCCCTCTCCCCCACCCTATAAGTTTTCTCTAATATTTCCCCGCTCCCCCACCCTAAGTTTTCTCTAATATTACCCTCTTCCCCCACCCTCATAATAATATTTGAGGGTGGCGGAGGGAGGTAATATTAGAGAAAACTTAGCGTGGGGGAGGCGGGTAATATTAGAGAAAACTTAATAATTTTTCTCTAATATTACCCTTTAGAGTGGGGGACGAGGGTAATATTAGAGAAAAATTATTAAGTTTATTATCCATGCACAGAAAAGCAGGGCCTTTGAATCTAAATATTTAACATCGGAGTGAAAGAGAGTCGATTCGGCTCCTGGTCGACTGCTTAGACATAGACTAATAAATCAAAAAGAAAAGATAAGAGAACGTAAGATACGAACACAAATTTCTTTGTATTAAAAACTCGCTCTAAAACCCGATGCCTACAATGAGGATATCACTCTGTATATATAGAGTTTTCCAAAGCCAAATCAATCTCATAGACCCAACCACTATTAGACATAAAGTGGAGTTTTGATAGCCCGAATCCACGAAAGAGGCGTACAAAATAAAAAAACACAAAGCTACAGTGTGGAGATTCGATAGCCTGAATCCACGAAAGAGGTGTACAAAATCATAAAATCAAAGCTACAGTGTGGAGATTATTTTAAAGAGGGAACCCACTAAAGCCTCGAACACGGATAGAAGTAGAAAGTACAATATTCCTTCACGAGGAAGGAGATAAGTGGAAAAAACAAGACATGTAAAGGCCATGTGAAAACATCAACTTCTGTCAGAATCATAATTGTCATGACTTAGTGGAGAATAAACTTCATCATTATCATCATAGATGTCATTTCCATCAACAGGGTCTGGTGGAATGATACCAAAACCAAATCATGCATCCAAACTAGTTCATGTGCACAAAAACAAGCAGAGAATGAAGAATGTGTAGAAATTTCAATACAAATTATGTATTTCCTGGATTCTCCTGATCTAACAATTATATGCCACTATTAAATAAAGAATCGCTTCTACTAAAATTATTGTGGAATTTAAAACACGATCTCCAATTGCAATATCAAGAAGCGAGATCAATCACACATAACACAGATATTTTATGGGGAAATCTTAAAGCTAAAAACCCCACTATCATATATTATGTTTATATCATGAATCATGAAACAATCTCATACAAAACTCTAATCCAAGAGCTCTCAGTACAATATATAGTCGTCTCACACTGTCATACAAAAATTGGCAAATGCGTGTACCAATTTACTGCCTCCATACAACCTGCCTCCTCTGCGCAATACCTGCTAATGGAAAACCCTGCAATGAATTTGAATCCCTCTTTCTTAGGATGCACATTCCTCATTGGCATATCCAATGTGTGTGTGGTTGCATGAATGCACCCACTAAAGTCACAACTGATAGCAAATTGTCCCTTTCACCTGTTATCTCAACTGGGTCTCCACTGGATCTGACATGCATGTAGTTAACAATGGTAAATATTCAGTTGCATGTGAGATAACTGATTGTGAATTAATTAATAATTAATTCACTGATCTCTCACTAGTGTATAAAACTTACAATAGGAAAGAAAGAAAAAGTATATAAAACTAATAAAGAGAGCTAAGCTGGTGGTTTCATTATTTCTATAGTCTTTCATAAGCTGGTGGTTTGATTATTTCTATAGTCTGTCATAAGCTGGTGGTTTGATTATTTCTATAGTATGTCATAAGCTGGTGGTTTTTGTTATACTTCGGTGCTCCAAGAGCAATGGTTATTGGTTATTTTTATGTGTTTGTGTATGTGAAAAAGACAAGGTTGTATAATTTATTCCTGAATACATTCAATATCTAGAATGTTTTCCTATATAATTGATGAATACACCGAGCTATGTATTTCTAGAGATGGAAGTATGTCAATAGTATGATTCAATATCTAAATTGTTTTTCAAAGTATGTCAAGAATCGTAGGTCATTACAAATACATCTTTGATGGTCAGAAAAAATTGTATCTTCAATGGAGGAAGTGGTAACTTGAATGAATGGTTGAGAAAGAGCAAAGTCTACTAGAGTTTAGGATAATGTTGATGAAGACCCGACCAGATAGAGATGATAATCCAAAAGTACTTTTATGTGATTTCAATAATGTTATTTGTGATGTAATCATAATGCTTACTTTAAAGTTGGTTTGGGTTTGTTGAGATATTCTCTTAACATTCGTCTTTAAGTTTATAATAAATTGAATTTGACAACACTTATATATAAATTGTATTGAGATTGTATATGAAATAATAATAATAACATGCATGCCCGCATGGATGTAGACAAATTGGCAAGTGCCCTGTAAATGGGAGGAAATATGTAGAAAGAAAGTTACTTAGAAAAAAAAAAAAAATAATGGTATGCATGCAATTTTTCGAAATATACAACCACTCAAAACAAGTCATGAAATAAAATTGTTCCAAATTCAAAGAATAAAGTTACCAAAAACAAATGTTGAAATAAAATCCTTCCAAATTTAGGCAACAAAGTTCCCAATGTATTCTCTCATTGGGTAAATATAGTGGAGCTAGAGAGGAGGAAGAAAGGGAGGATCTTGCCACCATGTCCAGGAATGTTACATTTTTCTTAATTTTAATCCAATTTACTCATTCCAATTTAGTATTTTTCTTCCAATAAACTAAATTAAAAAAAATGTAATTTTGTATTTTAGATAAAAAAAAAGAACCTAATTTACATTCCATGGCTTTTAAATTGTAACATATATAATACAATGGAACCCCAAGACAATTTAAACTATTCAGAATAAAACCAAGAAGATCAAAACCCCAACCCACCACCACCACACAATATAAACACTGAAATTGATGAGGGGTTGGTTATATTATAGACCCTTGAAGAACAATTAAGAGAGACTAGAGGGCTTAATAGAGTCTCCTTGGCCACTTCTTTGGAAATCATTGTGCAGTCCACTACAAGTTCCCAAGGGAAATTGACCTCTATTTTTTATTATAGGGCACGAATGTATGAGTACTATAACACTGGTTTGGACCAAAACCAAGTCAAAGAAATGGGCATTTCAAAACAACAAATATTGTCTATTTTTAGGGATCCTATAAATGGATAAGAACTACCATTGACCAGGAAACACATCTCCATTGCTTAGTGCATCCATCCCTAGATTAGTCAAAACTAGATGGATAGGTGGTATATGGTTTTTGATAAACCTCCCTCCAATAACACATAGATGCCCTTATATTTTCTGAGGAAATTATGGGTAAGCATGTCAACTAATTTGACATTAGTGACTTCCATGGGCTGGGTCGAGGGTCTGCACATGATCGAGAGCATGCCAGGCATGACCCCGTGTTAGGTCCTCGTCCCCCAGGTGAAGGCCTGACCCCCCTACCCACCATCCTCTTGTTGTAGAGAACTTGCAACAGGTACAACTAGCCATCTCATCATTGACTCATAGCCTAGTGAAACATAGTAGCTTTGTTGCACTATCTTGGCAACAGGTTCCTTCCAGTGACATTGATAGAGGGGTTGGAGCATCAACATGCACATGAGAGTAGTGAGAAGAGGTAACATGGACATAGATTTCGTCCATGTGAACCTTACAGTTGCTTGAGCTACGAGAAGGCATTCCATGGGCCTATAGAGCCCAATGGACAACATAGCTTCATGGAGGAGGTTAGTATCTTAACCCTCTCTATGTTCTTCATCATTATATATTTATTTTGTATTTTGTGTATTTATATAGATATTTTATTGTATGTTTTTTTGCAGTTGTTGTGTCCCAGCAACAGACCCTCTACGCCTATGGATGCATTAGTGTCTATCCCCACCACAAAGTATTAGAGACAACATGTTCATTGGGTGCATCGTACACATAGGTATGTATCACATTTGATAGATTCAACATAGTCATTTCTTTATTTTATGACATCCTCAATTTTTTTTATATGTTCTTGTGTTTCTACAGGATTTGGCACCAGACAATGACGAGAATTGCCCATCTTGGATAAACAAGTTACCAACATCACAAGTATCATTTGTAAAGTTAAATATCGTATAATTCTCAAATTGTTTGTGTTTATGTTTTTGAATTTTACTATTTGGTACTAATAGTTCAATTTTATTCATATGTATGCAGGGTGCTGATATATTTGCTAGGTATAGTAGTATTTCACCCCCTGGGAACCTAGGTGTTTCTTCTAGGTTACTTTTCTCCAGGCCTAGGGTGCTGGAATCACTTGTACAACTTGTGAGGATCCATCACATCCCACATGTCTTCCACGCACCACCACCACCACTTTCGGCCCCATCGACATAGACTGCCACAGTAGAGGTTGTTTTGAAGCAGGTTGTACAACCTAGTGCTCCATCTTCCAGTGAATCTCCATCGATGCCTAAGATATTCACGGTGAGATAATGCATTGATGATAATTTTTATGTTTCATGAATTTTTTTTACGCATATTTGTTTAATTTGCTTAACTTGATCCTTATAACTGATGCAGGGTGGCATTGTAGAGAAATTAGGGTCACGAAGGAGGGTAAAAACCTCACAATTGACAGTTTCATATGTGATGAGTTGTCTTAGGTTAAATTAAAGTATCATTTTGTATGTCTATTAATTCATTGATGAAAAAAAATTATAACATTGTTTATTCTTTGTGCAGTCTCTAGAGCGTCGAAGCACGCCTATGCCTAGAACCTATCGAGGTGCATCCTCGAGCAAGAGAAGAAAGATAGATTTCCAGGATGCTCCTAAGGGTGGTGAGGGTGGCAATGGTAAATGATTGACCAACTACTTCAATTTTGTATCTAGGCCACGATATAGATGTTTTTTTTTTTTTTTGNTTTTTTTTTTTTTTTTGTTAGAGCACTTGTTGTCACTTTGTATACTGGGCATGAGTTGCCACTTTGTAAAAAATGTATAATTTAGATGATGTTGAGTATACACACACACATTTCATGGTATACTTTTTATGAATCTCATTGTTTCTACATTTGATGTTGATGAATATATGAATTTCAAAGTGTTTGAATTCCAAAGTGTATGAATTTTATGTGTATTAATCCCTTGATTTGTTTCTAAAGTAATTATAAATACTTGCATTATGCATTAAGGAATAAATTATGGTGGAAAATATTGCTAAGTGCTAAATCCATAAGCAATTAATGGTTCTCAAGTAACATTGCTTACTAATCAACCATGTATCTCTACATCATCGATAGATCATTCCTTCTGAATTATTTGCATGAATGTTGTGGATATCCATATTCGACTAACTCACAACCAACAATATGGAATACCTCTTGAATTATCTCCATCTAAATCCAATGACAATCCACACTCAAATAGTGGTCACATGAAAATATTGTGACCCAAAAAATGGCATATTACAATAATTTATCATAGAAATAAAATTTCTCATTTATCTTATACATAATTGTAAATCACTTAATAGTTTCAACTCAATGTTATTTTGTAGGGCACATACATTATTCCCCTCTTTCTATGCAATACATATATAAAATCATTTTGATTTATGTGTAACCTTTCATAAATGCCAAAAAGACTAGTCAAGGACTCATTAATGCCCATGTTTGTTTAAATTGTGTAGTGGGTATATGTAAACTTGGTTAACCCATCAATTATTAATAACATTTATTCAGTCTTCCATGATGTCCACTAAACTTATTGATTTTGATCAATAGAACGAGAGAGTTCACATGGAAGCTAGATATTAGAATGGGTATCATTTTATACCTACAAATAAAGGTTTTGAGGTTACGTGTCATGACACACCATAGAAAGTAATTCTATGCTACCAAAATTCATCCAGGGAGACTTGAAACCATTATTGTTTTCCCTTCACCATCTATCAGAGTTTATTGCACATTCCTACCCAATTTTTGGGTTAGAGCAAACAAGGAGACAAAGGATCCTCCCAAAACCAATCCCACAAATTTGTTGATTCTATGCCATTGTCATGCCATTTCCATGCCATGCCATTTTCATTCCTTTCTAAGTCATTCCATGGCATTCCATTTCCATTTCCACGCCATTGTCAAACCTTTCCATGCCATGCCCGATTCAAATTATTTTCGACACGAAATGAGAGTGGAGATATAATAAATAAATATATAGAGATATCTCAAATATTGAATAATATAACAAAATTATATCAGAGATGCAATCATAAACACATATATACAGTAATACACAATTTCTATTAATGAGCGAAATGTACAAAACTATAGAAATACAGAGCGAAAGACTCACTAGAATGGTGGCATCTTATCTCTGAGAAGAGATGTGACAACTACTCGCATTCACAAGAAGATGATTATAATGAGGCTTTAAAGGAATTTTTAACATAAATAAAATCCAAAACCCTAACCCCGAAAGATGAAAAGCCAACAGTTTTGTGGACCTCGTTTTGGGTAGTTTGGTGTATCAACTTCTTGGGGGCGTAAATTTAGCATACGATCTCCATTCGGGCCGCATGATAGCTAGTTAGAAAGGTATTTTCGGGAATATTCATTTTGGGGTATCAATAAGATCCTTTAGTTATCATTGAGGTGCTTGATCCTGAAAAAAACTTCATTTACGCTCTCAAAATGGCCCCAGAAGTTTAGGAACTGAAAACCTGCTAAAAATAGTAAGTTGCCAAAAGACTGTTTTGTGCCAGTTGGAATAGGTGGGTGGCCACCGATATCCACCTGGATCAATCCTCCCTCATTAGGAAGAAATTTTATCCATTGTGTTGAGTTCCCTGGGGAGAGGGGAAAGCGTTTGATGAATCTGAATCTTGGTGAGCTGCTTGCCTTGTCGGGGACGTTGCGTTGCTTGGTTTGTGGGAGGTTGTTGAGAACTTGATGAGATGATTGTGTGCAGAAGGAATATTTGCACTTTGATTCAATATTTTCAACCTGCTACTGCTAGATAGAAGGTGCTTGGACTAAGGTTGTAGTGGTTGCAGTTTCCTTATGTTCACCTTTTGAATAAACTGTGAAGAAGTTGAATTTTGTAGTTTGAGATACTACCTTGTGGCACTATTTAGGAGGGAAAGTAGTCAGAACTACCTCTGGTATTCTATAGAGATGAAACCCTAGAGTAACAATGATACTCCGGGGTTGAGACTCATAAATAACATGGTGCTTCCACATATATGGTTGGTCCAATAGAACATCACATACATCCAGTGGGGAAACATCACATAATATCTCATCCTTGAAGGGTTGTATGTCGTATTACAATCGACACCGTTGGCTAACATGAAGTTCGTGTCCTTGGTGAAGCCACCCAATGTTGTATGGTTGCAGGTGTGGTGTTGTCGACAATCCCAACTGTTTGATGACCTCTGCTAAGATGAGGTTCTTCTGGCTTCCACTATCAACAATAAAATGCAACAGGGTCCCCTTCACCCACATCTGTGAATGGAAAAGGTCATCCCCCTCTTTAGGATCTACTAGTTCTTCTGGCTTAATTGTTGTGGTCACGACAATAAAAGTGGGGTCTACATCGATGATCTGTCTTTTCCCACTATTTTCTACATAATATTCTGAATCCGGGTTCAACTCCTCGTCTTTGATCTCTGCCAGCAATGATTGTTTTGAGCAACATTCATCAGTGTTGTTGTAGGAGATTTTGTAAAAATCGCACCACTTTTCAGTGTCCTTCTTCATCTTCCTGTTACCCTTGTTTTCATGTGTCCTGGATTGGTTTTTTGAAGGATGGTTGTTAGGGTCATATTTATCATACTTTGGTTGTTACGGATTTGTAGACCTGAACTCCCATATGTTATGGTGCCTAAATTTTTTCTCGATTTTGACAACAAATTGATAGGAAGCTCCCAATGATGAGATGTCCAGAAACTCCATTTCAGTTTGGATGTATCTGTGTAGAACCCCATGGTATTTCAGAGAAAAATGTCATTAGTAGTATTTGATACCCATCTTGGTGCGCAAGGTATGGAAGGTATTGGTGAAATCCAACACTGCTTGCCCCCTCTCTTGCTGAAGTGTGGTCCATCTCATGTACTGGTCATCATAGTTTCCAACAGGGTAATATTGTTTCTTGATCACATCCACAAAAAATATCAAGTGGGATTGGCCCCATATATTCTGGACTCCTCTATGGAACTTTGTTACCAATAAGTTTCCCACCAATGTTTGACATGGGGGAGATCCTTAAGGAGTGCGAAGGTGATCATTTCCCTGTCAGAGAAATTATGAACAAAGAAATAACCTTGTAGCAGATTTAACCATTTTTCTAAGGCATATGCATCTATCTATCCTTAAAATACGAGAATATCAAAATTAATTGGTACGTTGAAAGGTGAGGTGCCTCCAAATTGGTATATTGATGAAGTCATGCTTGTTTTTATTGGCAGACGTTGAAGGATGTGGGAAAAATTCTCCATCATTTCGTCCCTTTGTCACGTGAGAGATTTCTCAAGCAATAGATTAATAGAATCGTCTTCTCTGTCGTTTTTATTTTCTTTCACCATGGAGGGTTTATTATGAATTTGAGAGTGATTGTCCTCAAGAGAGAGAAGCTCGAGACCCAACTTTTTATACTCTGACCTCGTCGAGGACATGCACTAAAAAAAATGATCAAGAGCAGCATTCTCTGATACCATTGATTCGGATTATTTTTGACACAAAATGAGAGCGGAGATATAATAAATAATTGTACAGAGATATCTCAGATATCCAATAATATAACAGAAATATATCATAGATGAAACCATAAACATAGAGATATAGTAATACACAATTTCTATTAACGAGGGAAATGTATAAAATTGTAGAAATACAGAGTGAAAGACTCGCTAGAATGGTGACAACTTATCTTTGAGAAGAGATGTGACGGCTACTCGCATTCTATAGAAGATGATTATAGTGAGGCTCTAAAGGCCTTTTTAACATAAATTAAATACAAAACCCTAACCCCGAAAGATGAAAAGGCAACAGTTTTGTGGACCTCGTTTTGGGTAGTTTGGTGTATCAACTTTCTAGGGGTGTAACTTTGGAATACGATCTTTGTTTTGGGCCCATGATAGACCGTTGGAAAAGTATCATCGAGTATATTCATTTTGGGGGTTCAATCAGAGCGTTTGGCTATTATTGAGGTGCTCAATCCTGAAAAAACTTCATTTAGGCCTTCAAAATGGCCCCGGAAGTTTAGGAACCAAAAACCTGCTAAAAATAGTAAGTTGCCAGAAGATTGTTTTGTGCCATTTCCACACCTTTCCATATCATGCCATTACCATGCCAATATTATGCCTTACCAATACATGCTATTTCCATGCCATTCCTTTTCCATGTCATTTCCATTCCATGCCATTTCCATGCCTTTACAATCCATGCCATGACATGCCATTGTAAAGTAGCTTCCCATTCCTTGTCATGTATTTTCCCATTATTAACCTATATAAAAATAAATTTAACTTTCCATTTTCATGCCATAAAATTTCCATGCCTCACCGAGCCAATAAATGATATTAACTAAGTTACAACATAATAAATATAACAACCCTTAACACAAGTAATCATTAAATGAAAGGGATATGAAAATGCAAGCCTAAACTAGGGTTTAGATAACAAATGCTTGATGAAACAAAAGATGACACATAACAACCCTAGAATATTCAAGACATCAAGCCCTATAATATTCAAGACATCATTGTTATGCCTGCCAATCCATGGCATGGAATTCCATTTCCATGCCATGGTATGCCATTTCCATGCCATGAATATTCAAGACATCATTTCCATGGCACATAAGAGCCCTAAAATATTGAAGACATCATTCCATTCCATGTCATTCCATGCATAAAATTATGCAAGGAAAAAGTCAAATCAAAATGGGGATTGCAATGAAACAAGAATAGAAAAGAAACAAACGTTGTCATGCCATTTCCATGCCTCACCAAGCCAATAAATGATATTAACTAAGTTAGAACAGAACAAATATAAAATCCCTTAAAACAAGTTATCATTAAATGAAATGGGGCTGAAAATTAAAGATTAAACTAGGGTTTAGATAACAAATTCTTGTTGAAATGAAAGATGACACATAACAACCCTACAATATTCAAGACATCAACCCCTTGCATTTCCTTGTCATGCCATGCCTTGCCCTTTCATTCCTTTCCTTTCCATGTCTTTCCATGCCATGCCATGCATTGCCTTTCCTTGTCATGCCATGTCTTTCCTTACTATTAATTTCCATGAATTTCCTTACCATGATATGCCATGCGATGCATTGCCTTGTCATACCATGCCATGCCATGCAGGATTTGTCATGTCTTTCCTTGCCATGCCATGCCTTTCCTTGACTTGTCATCGTATGGTATGGTATTCCTTGCCTTTCCATGGTATGGTATTGTATAGTATGGTATGGTATTCCTTGCCTTGCCTTGCATGGTATGGTATGGTATGATATGGTATGAATTCCCTTGCCATTACCTTGCATGGTATGGTATGGTATGGTATGCATTTACTTTACATTACCTTTTATGGTATGCATTGGAAATGGTATGGTATGGTATGGTATGCATTGCCTTGGAATTTACTTGCATGGCCTTGCCTTGCTTTGCATGGTATGGTATGGTATGAATTGTCTTGGTATGGTATGGTATGCATTTCCTTTCCATTGCCTTGCATGGTATGGTATGGTATGTTATGAATTCCATTACCATTGCATTGTATGGTATGCACTGACAATGGTATGGTATACATTGGCAATGGTACGATATGGTATGGTATGGTATTTCCTTGCCTTGCCTTGTATGGTATGGTATGGTATGGTATGGTCTTGGTATGGTATGGTATGGTATGGTATTTTATGCATTGCCTTGCCATTGCCTTGCATGGTATGGTATGGTATGATATGCATTGCCTTGCCATTGCCTTGTATGTTATGCATTGGAAATGGTATGGTATGATATGGTATGGTATGGTATGGTATGGTATGCATTGGCAATGGAAATGGTATGCATTGGCATTGGAAATTATATACATTGCCTTGCCATTGTATGGTATGCATTGGCAATGGTATGGTATGGTATGGTATGCATTGTCTTGGTATGGTATGGTATGGTATGAATTGGTATTGTATGGTATGGTATGGCATGTATTGCCTTGCCATTGCCTTGCATGGCATGGTATGATATGGTATGCATTGCCTTTCCATTTTCTTGTATGCTATGCATTGGCAATGGTATGGTATGCATTGGCAATGGCAATGATATGCATTTCCTTTCCATTGTATGGTATGCATTGGAAATGGTATGGTATGCATTGTCTTGGTATGGTATGGTATGGTATGGTATGGTGTGCATTGGTATTGTACGGTATGGTATGCATTGCCTTTCCATTTCTTTATATGGTATGCATTGGAGATGGTATGGTATGCATTGGCAATGGCAATGGTATGCATTGCCTTGCCCTTGTATGGTATGCATTGGAAATGCTATGGTATGGTATGGTAAGGCATGCATTGGTATTGTATGGTATGGTATGGTATGGTATGCATTTCCTTTCCATTTCTTTGTATGTTATGCATTGGCAATGGTATGGTATGGTATGGTATGCCTTTGTTCCTTTCCATTGCCTTGTATGGTATGGTATGGTATGGTATGTCTTTCCTTTCCTTGGTATGATATCACTACTACATATGGGCGGATTATTCCACGAAACTTTTCCAGGCTTCCACTAGTTTCATCATTTTTTTAAACAGGGCGGGATTTTCGTCGATATTTCCACGCAAGTTCATCGCAATATCCACAAAAATATTAATTTAACCTAGTCTGGATTTTCATCGCTATAGTGACAAACTTTTGTGGCAATAGCGACAAAAATTTTGCCTATCTCATTGGTCAGTGTTAACGGCTAGTTGACTATTTTATCTATATATACATGACTTTAAGAGACTTTGCGACACAATTGCTATAATTGCGACACTGTTCTTGGATTTTGTTTGAGCTGTTTATATTTCCCGTCACCCACCGATAGAAAAAATCCAATTCTTGATCTACATAGCTCGGATTTTGAACTTGCAAGGTTAGTATGTTATTTTTTATTGTTGTACTCATTTTACTTGTAATTTTTTTTTCAAATCTCCAATTTGCATTTAGCTTGTTTTTTCCTTGATAATATATTATAATATGCGTAGTACCATATTTCATGTCTTTGGTTTTAATTGGATCTAGTTAGTATATTCTATGGAAAAGGGTATGTGGATTCCATGATATTCTAGGTTTATGTAGTCCACATACCCTTTTCCCTTCAATTGCATCTATAATCTCTCTCTCTTTTCATTGATAAAGATATGGAATTGCTCTTGAAACTCAACCCTGATCGGTGAAATGATAGTAATTGATTGCTATATTCCCTGCTTTAGCAGGGACTAATAAGATATATAAACACTAACCCTAAACTTATGCTAGGTATATATGTCGTTATTATATAAAGAAAACATTTGTACACATATGACCTTATTATAAAGATGTTATCTATGTCCTCATGATGTTGATCCTCTACACATATGATCACCTAATTATTATAAAGATGTTGACCTTATTATAAAGATGTAGGTCACTATAAATAAGCATATCATAATCAAAAGGAGTAGCCAAAATATAAAAAAATGACAACTTAATGTTTGGTATGGTGTAGGTAAGACAATTGCTTGTCAGGACAAGGATTTTTCACAATGAACGAAAATGAGAGAAAGATTGCTCGGTTAAGAGTGGCATTAGAGGCAAGGGGCGATGGAAAATGTTATTGTCCTTGCTATGATTGCAGAGGCTTGAAAAATAGAATACTTTTAATAACAACAGCCCAAAGACATTGTAGGGAGAAGGGGCACGCCGAAGGGGGTTATGAATATCGTCCCTTGGTAAGAGGATTCAATATTTAATGTATTCTCTG